>JAFBJS010018619.1:23086-43692 GCA_016785265.1 Paraplagusia blochii | reverse complement strand
ATTAGAGATGCACTGATTGTTAAATTCTTGTCCAATACCGATACCAGGTTTTCAGATACTGATTTTCCTATGTAAAAAATTATTAGAATCATACAATAGACATCATGTTTGCTTGGGTTGAGAATTAAAACATCAGAAATACAGAATGGTGTTTCAACATTGGCCCCTCATCCAGCTATTGAACTGTCAGGCTCAACATTGACATTAAACTCATGTTTGAAGTCCAAATGTCCATGGTTAAACTGATGGCAGCGCTGTATCACAAAAGTGTCCGCCTACTTGTTAATTTGTACCGTGGACTCAAGTGTTTGACCAGGCTTACGAAGCTTTTATCCTGTACCAGGCTATAAGGCTGGTGGTCCAATGCTATGATCGCTGTCAATTGTTGTGGTTGCAGAGATTCCGGTGCCACCGTCCTCGTAGCAGCCGTGTCCTCTCTATGTCTCTTTCCTTACAAAACCCGGGTGCTTCTCTTCTTAGTGGAGTCTTAAGTTTATTGAGAAAAGTCCAGAAATATATTCACTGGTGCAGTACTTCTAATCTTTTCTCACACAGATGGAAAAACTCTCCCACAAACAACCTCTAAACTTTCCTCTAATTGTTCCTGACATTAAAATATACATTCTCCACAGTCTGTTGATCTCTCGTGCTCTTTCCTAGCAGCAGTAAAACCCACTGTAGCACACATAGGCAGATATTCAGAAATTACACATTTAAAATACTTCTCTGACTAATCACGGAATTCATTTTTGTAGTTTTTCACCTTGATTTTTGTTTCAAAATCCGACGTTTTATTATCATCACCACCTATAGACCTGGAGTTGGTTATCTACCCTAGTCATTCACCCATTGGACATATCTCACCAACTTTATTGACACAAAATAATGCAGAGATTTTTTTTTTCTGTTTATGACTATTACTTATTCATATTTTTGACACCCATTCACAGGCTGGATTGGACTATTTGGTTAGATAGCATTCGGCCCAAGGAATCACAGAGAACCATTTTCCTTTTGGCCATTTTTATGTAAATCAATAGTTTCTGTGAAACACAATCATAAAACACTTTGGATTTTACCAGTGTCTTCCTGGAGAATTACAACACTGTCAATGCGACCAAATGTCTGGTCGTTGTACGATGGCAATTTGTAGGATTTCCCTCTGCATCTGTTCTCGCTTGTAAGGCCTCCACCGATTGGCTGCTGGCTTTTTATTTCTTGCACTCAGCCTGGTTGTGATCATCTCCGTCTCTGCTGCCCAGATTTAAAAATTTCAATGGCTAGAGCTGAGGCTTTCAACACTCTGCTCCTGTGTACAGTATGAGTCAGGGACACAGATGGAATATTCAAAACAAGCACTAAACTGTGATGGTTTGGAGCTCAGCAACATGGCACAATAATGCAATTTCTGAAGCTTTTTAGTAGATTTTAATACAAACAGAGGAAACACAACATGGATAGAATAAAGTAACAACATGGAAGCCAAGAAAAAACAGACCGTAGTGCATTTGTCATTAGGGGGATGAAGTGTGGGGGGATTTGTTTTTGCTTGGAGCTTAGTTCTTTTAAAAAATGAACAACGTAACAAAAGTAATTGCTTCAATAATCACTTACAGTCATACATTTTTATACAGCTCTTGAAATATGAAGCAAAACAACAGAGCTAGCTCTACGCCTTAGGATAAAATATGTTGTTTTGCTGTTAGCAAACAAGCTTCTCAGTCATGTAATAAATCCAGTGTAATGTTTTTCACTTTACATTCCTTACGGGCCACTAAGGTGTTACCACCCAGTATGTCATTATGGTATCTTAGCTGAGGAGAGTTCCATTCACAGACACAAATTAGAGGTGACTGTTCAGCCATACATGTCGTGCCTGCCTGGGGCAGTGGTGGTTAAGGGACCGGTTCAAATCCATCAACTGCCAGGTTACCACTCAGCATGGCACCATCTCCACTCTCTGCTCCCCGGACCCTTGAAGCCCTCTGTTCACTTTGGTGATGGGTTGAAGAGGAAACATTTTGTTGTGTGAGGTTTTGTGAATCACAAAGTCACAAGGACAAGGAGCTAGCTTTCCTTATTGTTTTTTTTATATTTATTTCAAATTTTAGTTTTTTAACTAGACTAAACATTATATTACCCCTTTATGTTTTGGGGGTTAGTTCTGCCTATTTTTTTGAATTGCCTCCTGGGATAAATAAAGTTTTTTTTTTTTAATTAGGAATCTTTTACTTTTTATAATAATGCACATTCTTGTGGTTAATGAAGCAGACTTGGGTGCACAAGGCTTCAGGATTGAATGCACCAGTTGCAAGGTTGCCACTGAGGTGCTCTGATCATAGCAGCGTCCTGACCCACATAGTTTTCAGTGGGCTCACCACCCACAGGAAGGCTGACAGTATGGAGCAGTGTGATTTGGGTGAAAGTAGTAGCAACCCCTGAGACCTGGCAATGGTTAAAGGGATGAAGGTGAATGTAATTTTTATGGTAGTGCATTTTCCCTCTTTCCTTCACTCCATACATACATGTATCAATAGATTTCTATTGATTGAAGACCCGGCAGAGCCATAAAAATATTGTTTTTCTTTGAATTTCTTTAAATAAAGCATGTAGCTTTCAGAGTAACCTGAAATAGAACAATTTGAAACTGTAGGTTTTGTTTGAGCTTTTGCTCTTTTTATTTTCCCAGCACATAATAAAGTCTGGATAGAACAGAAACCTGTGTAAATTTAATTCCAACTCTCCTCCTCCTCCTCTCCTGACTCTAATCCTCTTTACAGAAACCCTGCGTGGTTTCACACTCCCTCACATCTATGCAGAGAGGAGGATGTGGAGGCAAAGTCCAGCTGTTCTCTGGTTCCTGAGTTGAATGCGTGAAAGACAAAGAGAGTGAGAGAGAGAAGAGTTCTGACTCCTCCACTGTACAGACACCACATATTTACACCTGACTGGATGAATCCTTGATGTGGGTGAACATCTGCTCCCATCTCCATGAGGACCTGACTGCACTTTTTCAATCGTCATGTGTTTGACTCGCAGGCGTAATTACACACTCTCTGCAGCTGAAAACAACACACAGGACATCATGGATCTACTGCTAACAAGATGCTGAGCTAATTACTTAAGGAGATGGGAACGTGAGAATGTTAGTCCGTGGAGTCCTGTATGTAGATCTGACATTTACGCCTCATCTTGATGGGAAGCAGAGTGAGTGTGAAAGCAGCCAGATTTAATGATATCCTGATCTGATCCCAGTTGGTCTTGTTAATGCTCTCCTCTCTGCTGCAGGAGGAGAAAAATATTCACAATGACTGAATGACTGACTGACTGACTGACTCTTCCTGGTCTGACCTTCTGGTTCGAACAGATGCTGCGTTTAAACATTGAAAAGGAGAACCTTGATCTTCTTCTGCCTCTGCTCCTGACGTTGAACTTCATTTCAGCTGCAGCTTTCTTTTCATGATAGAAGCCATTCACAAAGAACCATGTTTACCCCTCATGGTGCTGGATAGAAGTGTTGACTGTGTCTTGCTTGGACATTACAAGCCTTGTCAAAAGAAACATTTTCTCTGGTTAAGTGAATTCAGCAAAATACTTAAATGAATACTTTTGAAGCAAAGCACAAACTGAGCTGTAGGAAAACATGCTGTTGAAGTGTTTACTCACGACTCTACTAGTGTTTCCTCTTTTCAAAACTTAACATTGCATGTTAGTCTTGTGGCTAAAAATACTATATATATAAAAAAAATATATTAAGGCGACAAGCAGGCTGAGATTTTTTCTGAGATGTGTTGAGCTGGGTCTCAAAGGACCTTGGTCTGTGCCACTCAAACTCAGTGTTTTTCTTTTGTTGCCTTAGCTTAGTACTAAATCTGTCAGTTATTTTGGATAATAGCTGTTATGTTTTCGACCAGCCATGTGTCAAACTCAATTTCACTGCGGGCCAGAATTAAAAACTGGCAGGAAGTTGCCAGCCAAACTCAATATATTGAGAAATTAACTGTAAATTTGCATGTTTTCACTTCTCTCCAAATATTTGATTTTGTTTTTTTTATGTGGAAACATTAAATCTTGAACAGCCGAAGCAGCAAACACATGAAAAATAACATTAGAAATAATTGAAACATTAGTGGTAGTTGTTCCTTATTATCCTTTTTGTTATATTTATATTCTTTATAACAAAAAGCATGCATTAGCAATATAACAAATTTCTAGTTTTCTAGAGGATATAAGGTCTACATACTGGTGGGCCAACTACAGTGCACTTTTGATTTTATCCACGGGCCAGATTTAATTAAAATGTGGGCCAGATTTGGTCCCCGGGCCAGAGTTTGACACCTGGGATTTAGATTATCGACTTATGTAAATGCTTTTAGTTTAGTTCTACATGTGTAGTCTAAACGTTAACAAATAAAGGCTGTCCCAGAGACTATCAGCATTAGCAACTGCACATGCTGTTTTGTCCTGTACCTATTCTGTTATTTGACTGCGTCCCTGCGGAGACAGATACAGGGACAGTGTAGAGTCATGATGATAGTAGAGAAAGACAATTAAGGTGTTTGGTTTAATCACTCTAAGAGGTATGTTAATTCTCAGGGTTTCTTGATTTCCTGACGGTCAGGGCAGTTTACTTTTCTGCGGTGAAACTGCATTTACACTATTGATTTAACTTGACTGCATTTACCAGGTAGAAGGCTGTTCTGTTTAAATGGAAATCAATGAGTCAGAGCGCTGATGGTGAGGCTGAAGGGTAATTATTAGGGCCGGTGGGGGGGGCACCAAATGAAAATCGACAGATGTATATTGTACATTTTTTAAAGGGCGTTAAAATGAACAATATAACACAGGGTGGGTATTTCAGGTTCCTTGTTCTTAAGGACAACAGGAGATGGACTCTTGGGTTTCAGTTTAATAGGTCAGCAGTTCTGTTTTTGTCATATCAATTCAGGAAAACGAGTTTATTGCTAGTGCGAGTATTTATATTGGTTTCTAATCTGGACATTGTATTTTTGTCATCTCTTCTTTAAGAACCCAACAATAGAACGCTCTGTTTTTGACCTTTGGTAGCAGAATTAAACCAACAGCTGTAAAACGTATTGGCCAACGTGATGAATTCACCTGCAGTCAAGATGTTAGTTTATATTTATATGAAAACAACAACAGTCTCCACCTTCCTTGGGCCTGAATTGTAAACCTTGTCTCACCGTCTGCAGCCCACATGCTGTGCTGCATGACTGCCTCCTTAGATTACTTTTATATCGTCTGTCATATTTTGTTACCTTCAGAGGAATGGTAATGGATTGGGGCTGGGGCTGATGCTTGCTCCAACCTACTCTAATATGTTGAAGTCCATACATTTTTCACAGTGTGGTTGATTAAACTCTCCAGATGACGTTCCATATTTGATCAGCCAGGTTTTACTTCCTTCACGGTCAACATCAGCGTTCAGTTGATCCCCACTACACACATACATTTGTTCTGAGTTGTGAAATCGCAGCAATTTGCTTTAAAAATTCAGCAATGAGGGCAATGCCATGTTCTTAAGCACGAATATGGCAGCATGTGTGGTCTTAAAAACATTTATATCTTATAGTAGAGTCTTATTTAACCTGATTATTTTATTTCTTATCACAGTAAATAATAATACATTGCAGAAACATTCTGGAAAATTATTTTTAGTTACATCGGGCCCTTCAAGTGGTACTGCTGTGCCGATGTGGCCCCACAGTGAAGGTGTGATTGACGGCCCTGTTTTGCAGGATCACTTACTTGTCTATTACGGTTAAATTATTTAACTCCGGCGTCTGTAGATCCTTTCACTATCTTCAAGGGACATAATTGTAATTCAATTTTTTTATTTGACTACAACACATGTTGAACTTTACTCTAAGGAGGTAAATTCACCATCTACTAATAGAGGTTACAGGCTCTCATTACGTAATTGTAACAACAATTACGTAATGAGAGCCTGCATTATAATCCAATAAGAGCCTGCATTTAAAAAAAAAACGTAACATGGAAATACTTATTTTAACAATGACAGCGAACTATAAAGGATTTACTGCCAACAGACTGTCATCAACTTGAGGTCTATATTAAAAGTAGCTGAATATCAGCTTAAATATTTAATAATTTAAGAAATAATTTGCTTTTTAGTAGAAACTACTCTGATTTAACATCATTTTCACTAGCACTAAATTGTTTCACAGTTGTACCCACACCAAAGCTCTGCAGTGAGGCGTAATAAAAAATGTCTTTCAGGAGAAACATAAAATCCTCAGAGGAATTTTTACCATGGTTTTGCCTGTAAGGTTAATCTCCATAATCAGGTCATTTTTCACTGATTTATCTTTGGTGTCATCCATCTTGCCTGAGATAAATGTAGTGTTATCAATACCTGTTGACCTTTTTTTTGAAGCCAGGAAATTTGCTGCTGACTCTCTAAATTAAGCTGACCCTAAAATGGCATTTCTAGCAGCAGTGGAGGTTTTGCAGTATCAGCTTTGCAGTCAAACATACACAGCACTGTGGAAAGAAGAAGATGTTTTTGAAACCTCTGAACTTTTGAAACTCGGCTGTAAAATCTAAATAATAGGCACTCGTACACTTATATAAAATGTATTTTTCAGGAGTGGCAGAGAAGTATTTTGGAGTGGTGCAAGCTGTATGAGAATACTACAACATTGGTGAGGTGTACTGTTGGGAAGACAGGAGACTTTTAGGGTGGAGGTGAGTCTGCATCAAGGATGGATGGATAGATAGATAGAACTTTGTTAATCCCTCTGGAGTGTCCTCTGTCAAATTGTGGACAGAAAATTGTAAGGTACAGACAAAAAAATGTTGGTAACCTGCTGTGGACAGACTTACAGATGAGTTCAGACAGGATCAATGATGTTTGCAGATGACGTTGTGATCTGAAATGAAAGTAAGGAGCAGCTTGAGGAGAACACAGTGAGGAAGTGGTTTGCGCTAGAAAGTACGTGTGAGAATAACAGAAAGAACAGTGGAATGGTGAGGTTACAAGGTGTAGAAGTGGAGAAGGAGCAGGCAGGACGAAACAACTGCAGAAAAAAAGTCAGGAGTGATCTGTGATAGAGTGTGGGGAAGGGTTTGCGGGATGGTTGTGAGACCAGCCATGATGGATGGGTTAGAGACACTACCCATAGGCAGAAGACAGGAGGCGGAGCTGGAGGTGGAGGAGTTAAAGATGCTGAGGTTGTCTTTAGGAGAGACAAGGATGGACAGGATCAGGAAGGAGGTGATTAGAGGGACAACACAGACAGGAAGGATTGGAGAAAAAGCTAGAGAAGACAGATTGAGATGGTTTGGACATGTTCAGAGGAGGGACAGTGGGTATATTGGTAGAAGAATGATCCTAGAGATGGCGCTACCAGGTAGGAGACAAAGAGGAGATTGATGGATGGAGTGAGGGAGGACATGGATGTATATAGATAGATAGTACTTTATTAATCCTTTGGGAGTATCTTTCAGGAAATTATGAAATCCTTCAGGAAATTATATTAGACAAAAGCTACAGGAGCAGCCCCTCTAAAATGGACAAGCTAAAAGAAGGGAAGAGCCAGCTGAAAAATGTATAACCAAAAGTAGCAAAATGTGTATTAGAAAAATGTGAAAAATGTGAAAAAGGGAACTCAGGCAATTAAATAGATATTTGATTCTGTGGTTCTTAAGTAACTAGCCACACTAGCCAAAGTCAAATACACAAAATTACTGCAAAAATGGTAAAATATGAAGGGAAAATAATTTTAACACTAAAACAATATTTGCAACACGATCCTCCCAAACCATGTTTATTAACAAAGGACAAAGGAAAGGATACAAAGGAAAATAACACCTTTGTAAAAGACAAATCAATCTGTGGGTGTGTTCCAGCAGAAACAAACAGCCTTTCTTTCCCAAGTTCAGCTGTGTTATGTTCACATCACTTTCTCATCCTCCCACCTCCTTTTTCCTCACCCTTCCCTCTCTCAGGTTTGATCCTCAGCTGCTCTCCGTAGAGGCTTTATTGCCTTTCCGAGCTGAATCTGTCTGGCAGGCTGTAAAGGTCTCACAGGAAGAGATTAGCAATCCAGCAACATGTGGAGCATTTTCCCTCGCTGCAACAACAACAGCATGGAAGGGAAAACTTATTATTAAGACAGTTTAAAATGATAAAACAATGATAGTTGATAGGAACCTTTTATGTCAGAATGTAACTTGGAATATTTGTCGATAATTGTTTTGATTATGGTGTAATTTGGCATGGAAATGTGTGTTAATTTAAAGGTTTTTGCTCAATAATGCAAAATTTCTACATGGATTATTTCAGTCTCTTATTACTTTAAAGCTATTTATTTACCCCATAAGGCCAAGCTTTCTCGTGTAACTTGTAGACATTTCCCTTAAGAAACTGTCCTGGCAGCTGTTTTTGAGGTATCAGGACAGCAACCTGCTGCAGTACAGGGCCAGGTGGACATAACGTCACGACTGAACGGTGTATGACCACCCTCTCTGGGAGATTAGCTGACAACTGGCATTTACTAGTCAATTTTTGATCTGGAAGCTTGGCCGGTCTGAAAAAAAAATTTAAAACATTTGGTCGATTAACAACAAAATGGATTCATCTTTTGCCTGAGTTGGTGTAAAACTGCAAAAGTCTGCCTTTTGATTTAATGGGTAAAAATACATGGAGCGTCGCTCCAACAGATGGCTTTGGGTGAAGCGAGAGAAAAAAAATTGCTTTTATGTCAGCAGCTAAAAGTGAATCTGAAAGTTGAGTAGTTTTACATCTGAGGATGTATTTTCTTTATTTGAGGTTTTTTCTTCATCTGGGGTTAAAACCTGAATATAAACACATATTTCATAAATTGCGCTTTAATTAAGTTTTTTTTTTTTTTTTTTTTTTTTTTTAATCCCCTCTCCGTCTGTTAGTTTGTTTATCTGTCCATCAACCCATTACATTTAATTTCCCAGAATTTTGTAACCCATGTAATTAATATTAGCACGAGTGCAGACCAAGGAGAGAGAGCGTGAACAGAGAAGGGACGAATGAAATACTTCATTTGGGCTTTGCATCAAAACCTCAAAATTATTTGACATGGCTGCTGCTTTTGACCAAACAAAAATTTACACCTAAGTTTGTTTATGATTGGAATGTTCTTCCAATGGGAAATTTCTAGAAACTTTTTGCCCCTTTGCGATCAAAGTAAGGAATGTCTGCTTATACTATAACATATAAGGATCGTAATCTGGATCGTAATCTGGAAAAGGAGACTGTATTTCTGCTAGTTTTTCCCAAAATGTGACCTGCTATGGAAAGTCCACACCTATGATCATTTACTAGGAAGATCTAAATGTATTCCTTGTGTGAAATCAGACCAATACATCA
This sequence comes from Paraplagusia blochii, assembly GCA_016785265.1. NCBI lineage: Eukaryota > Metazoa > Chordata > Actinopteri > Pleuronectiformes > Cynoglossidae > Paraplagusia > Paraplagusia blochii. The sequence continues at coordinate 34,304 of JAFBJS010018619.1, read as the reverse complement.
ACAAACCCAAATCTACTGTTTCCATAAATATGTATTTATTTTTTCCCACCGAGACACAGGCAGGAATACAAAGCTCTGGTAGCCTTAGTGTGAGCTCCTCCATAAATCCCATCTGTCTTTGCAGCACAGCCTGCGTAGTGAATCTACGCTCTCACCTCTGCTTCTTATCTGCTCTCTGTCTTTTCTTCAATTTCAAAAGGGACTAGTGTTCAGAGATAAAGACTAACTTTGTCAAACACCGACTGTAGCAAATGGGATCTGTTACCGCAGCGTTGCTAGAATGTGGTCCCAGGACAGAGACAACCCACTCACATGACACAGGTTTTATCTTTTTTTTTTTTTCTTTTGAGAATTGATTTTTCTACACTCTGTTCTGCAGTTAAAACCAAAAATAACAGTGAAAGCCTCATCCTCATCTACTGAAGTTTATCTTTAGTACATTTCATCAAAAAGTTTTCGCTTTTTGGCGTAAAATGGAATATTGAAAAATGAAAGGGCTACATAAAGTCAGATTTAAGCATTTGACATCGTTTTTTTTCTTGTCATTTTTCCATTAAAACAAGCTAAATCTGCCTTGGTCACACTCAAGACAGTTATGCTGTTTATTATAACCCAGATTTAACATGATAAAGGGTTAGAATAAAAACAAACAAAATGGCAAATGAGCAGCTGTACAGCCTGGGTAAAAAAATCTCCCATTTATCTGTGTTCATCGAAGTGGTATTTTTCCCTCAGTCGAAATTGTAAATTGTCCCACAGCCTCCTGTCTGACAACAATAATATATATAAGTGGTGAGAGCAGTGCTGAGCACTGATTGAGGCATTGAGTGGCCCTTTACCTGCCTGTGAGATGAGGGACAAATAAGAAGTAGTGCACCAGGCTGGTGGAGATTAATGGAGAGAGGTGAAAAGGGACAGATTGGACCATATAGAGAGAAGTCATTGTTACAGCTTTCTAGAGGACAGAGATGGAGCAGCAGGATATTTTGCTCTGAGATGTCATTGTTTTGTGTTACAGTAAAATATATCTCCGGAAGGAAAGGACATTGATAATGGCTGGAGCCTCCACCATTCATTTTAGTGTTGGTAGTGAAAAAGAGAAAAATGGTCCTCAGGGTCTCTGCTGTGGTATAGATAAATACATGGTTTATTGGTTTACATCTTTGAGATCAGAACGCCTCAGAAATTGTTGTTGTTTATGTTTACCAAGGCTGCCTCTATGTACTGTGGCCCAGGCACCACAAATCTGATCTATCTTGTAAGGTCTCCTAAGAACTTTCTCTCTAAAAGCACCTGGTAGAGTCTTTTTACTAACTGGTGTCATGGCACGACGAGTAAAGCTTCCTGCTATACTTTCAACCTTTGAAGCATTTGTTCTTTATCCACCTTATTTCTGCAGCGGTGAGTCTTGCTACCCTGGCCTGAAGGCCATGTGAATGTGATTTCTGTGACCTATTCCCCGCGTCTTTAGAGTACTGCAGATGTCCACAAGAAGTCTCTTGGGTATTTTGTTGCAGGAGATAAAACAAAATAATGTTATATTTAATTTCTATTTGAAATATGGATCACAAAAAGCTACTTAGTAGTAAATTTTTAGTGGGCTACTGCTTTGAATACATTTTATTTAATTTTTTTTATTTCTATTTTTGACTGTACTTGCTATGATGTATTAACTCCTAATTTGCTTAAGTGGCAGTTCTCCAAGATATTAAAATGGAATGTCAGTTGCCATGTAGCGATCTTAGCTAAAATGTTTGTCAATGCTATGTTTTATTTATATACTGTATATATGAATAATATAAAAATTTTATTTCCCTTTAGGCAACAGAAATGAATATGTTTCTGTTTAATCCATTCTGTCAGGCTTCAACAAGTTTCATAATATGTTTGAAATACCACAAGTACATACACACATACACACTAAGCTAAAAGGAACCAGGGCCGCACCAGATTTGATTTTGTTTTTGTTTTTTTTGTTGTAAACAAAACTGAACACAGCTTGAAATTATTCGTTTTGAGGCCCTAAAATTTAACCTGATTTTGACAGCAATCATATCGCCATATCATTGACATTTAATAAAATGATTTCAGATAACCACAAATAGCCCAGTTACACATTGTCTTTTAAGTGATTAAAGGCCAGAAAATAATCAAGCAAGCAAATATTTCTTAAATTTTTCCAAATAACTTTAATATCTTTGACCTGAAGAAACTTAAAACAAAAACAGCAGAAATGTTCTTGAAAGGCTACAACTAACAACAATATCACAATTGATCACAAGTGAAATCAAGCTATTATGTTTACCTGAACATTTATCACGGCAAAGTAGTTTTAAGTTTGCAGTAGTGGCCTAGTGGTTAAGGAAGCGGACTTGGGTCTGTAAGGCTTCAGGTTCGAGACCAGGTGCCAGAATCTGAGGTGCTCGGAGCATAGAACCGTTCCGACCTACATAACTTCTTGTGGGCTCACCACCCACATGAAGGCTCAATGTACGGTGCAATGTGATTTGGGTTGCGCCAGCTGCCCCTGCTACCCATCAATGGACAAACAGATGAAAATGAGTGAATGAAAGAAGTGTTGATTACCATTAAGTTAGTGGCTATTTCTTATAGCTTGTTACTTGCATTTGTTTCCTGACAGTGAGCGGCTAAGAAGCCCTGGACTCTTTTCTGTGTACTTTTGGACTAAACGCTGGCTTTTCAATAATCCATGACTGTGTACTTGTCAGAAGAGATTAGCGGCTTTAATCTCTGGTCCGTCCTTCATAACAGACATTATACATTGTTTTCCGTGGACTCCAAGTCTCAGCTCATTGCAGCTGATGCTTATGTTTCCTCGCTACGTTGCTACTGGAAAACATTGTTTTTTTTATCCTCGGGCTCCAGCCTCAGAATTACTCTCTTTGACAATTTTCCCTGAAGTCACTTTGTTGGGGAAACTGTGGGTTTTTACGAAGAAGTTTTTCTAAATAAAGTTATGCCAAGTTATAATCATCTACAGGCAGAAGGTAAAAATGCAGAAAAGTGAAAGTAAGACTCATCTGTACACATTAGAGGGGACAAACTACATCAAGAAAAATGGAACTTTGTCAGTGTGATGGCACCGATTTGTCAACTTAGTTGATGAATCTGCCTTTATCTTGTGCCTCATAATCAATCATTGAATCGCATGCAAAACGATTGTCAAAACCTCCTCTTTCCTGCATGTGGTAGCTCCACCCATACTACCTTACCAGCCTGCTTTGGAAGAACTATTATTTTCTTACATGACATGCCTTACTGTGGGACCACTCACATATAGAATATCCTGAAAGCACAGCCACTGTGTTGTTGTTGGCTCAGCTTCTCATTTTCACTATATTGTTGATATAAAGTGCTCGATGTCACATTGAATTACTATTATGATGGCAACTGGCTTATTGGCGCACATGCTGAAATGGATAAAACACAATTCAATGTCAGCCTAGGTTTGAGGAGCATGAAACGAATACTGTATAATGTAAACGGGCGCTATACAGTAGATGTGTTTCTCCCAAACACAGCAGAAATCAGCAGGGTCTGGTGATTGTTTTGGAGTTTTTGTCGTGGGTCTCATATTGGCTGCTACATGGTTGGGCGGTAAATTGTGTTCCAGCAGCCATTTTTTCTCCCACCATTCAACTGTTGCCATGGTTATATTATGCAGTCCTCAAAACTAGCCCCTGCAAAAGAGTTGGAGAGAGGGGTCAAGTTGCAGAAATGTTTGACTTGAGTTGACTGTTGAATGGGTGAAGAACCAAAAGGAACTAGGGAGGCCATGATGGCCACGAGGTCTGATATCTGGGCCTCAGTTATTGTTTTAGATGTTAATAGTTTTCATTTCTAAGTTAATTCCTGAAATTTTGAACAACATCCTGCTACTGATCCTGACTATTGGATTGAGCACATGTTTCCTACAGGGAGCCTTAGTTATTTGCATTAACTTTATGTACAATTTCATCGTATGTTAAAAACAATTGCAACAAAATCAAAACTATATCTGCTTTTGCGAGAAGTGCGTACGTTTCTCTCTGTGTATACGTAGTCTCCAGCTTTTGCTGCCCTCTTCCTGTCGAAGTCCAAGAACCATAGTCTGATGGTCCACCCACTCTCTCCATTCAGTCAGTGAACGTTACAGGAAGTCAACCTCATCAGGTCATTGTAGGCTACCATAGAATAGTCTAGGAGATCAATGACTTTGTTGACAACGTAGGGTTATTATTAAACTAAGGATTTCTGTTCTGGATCAATCCAAATTCTAATGTTTCTGGTTTCATTTCTGTCATGGAACTGGTTAAAGAAAATGAATTACTGGTTCTGATGGTCTGTTGTTCTCACAGTTTTTTTATCACCATCTACATGCCCTGCCTGATTTAAGAAATTTGAATAAACTTTCCAGTTGTGTATCAGGATACAAAAGTAAACTTTCACAATATAAGCTGCCGTACCAAGAATGTGTCTCTGGACCTCAGCTAAATATAAACTGTGAGGACACACACTAAGCCCACGCACTCTGAATATTTATGTACAGACTTGATTGCCATCAACGCCTCGTAATTACTGTGCTCCACTTGTTGCCCATAGAGTGAGGCTTGTCCTCCTGAAAAAAAGCCATTATTGACTCACCTCTATCAGCTGACACTACTGGAAAAACAGCAGGAATCAAGGAGGACAACAGGGTTTCATACAACAACAGTTTTCTACCAACCTAATTAGCGGAAATAAACCAAGCTGTGGGATGCTTTAGAGGTGGTGACATCCATCTCTAAAAAGGATTACAGTTTAAACCATTAACTGTAACAAGTTTAATATGTTTAACACAAGCCCTAAGATAGAATTTAAACAAAGCTTGATGATATACTTTCCTTGTTTATTTTCCTCTCTGTTAAACTTAAACTTTCATGATAGCAGTTATTTTTTATTAGGGTATGTCTGATAATATTGGCCAATAAATATTATCCATTTGATATTAGCATAAATGCCTAATACTGTATCTCTACGATAATAAATCATTTCACTGAAAAAAAACATAATAAAATTATGCCTGGGTTTTCCAAATATACTAAAAACTTCATATATATTGTATATTGGCTGAATATGTCGGTATCAGTTGATATTGGAAAGTAAGTGTTAAATTCTAAAATCAATTTAACTGGTGATTCCCATGAATCTTGGGAATTTAAGGATTCATATGAGAAAGTATGGAGTTTGAAATTAGCGTAGAATAATTGTGTGAGCAAAGAGTTGGTGACTTAATGTGTAGTCAGAGGGGTTGATGGGTTCGAGGTAGAGGTGTAGATACAAGATTCAAGGTTAAGATTCTACCGGTCCGTGGGTGAATTGGTGCCGGCCACAGAGAAATAATGTTTCCTTTTGGCCCCATCTGTCTATTACTTCCACTTGATCCATACCCATATCAACAAAAGAACTGACCAATAGAATGGCTAGGATTCCATCATCAATAATGCAACTATATTTGATTAGGAAATATTTTCTCAGTGAAGACAATAAACACATTGATACAAGATTCTAACCTTTTATACCAGTCTGGTAGCAGAAAGTTAGCACAGTTAATTCAGGTAGGAAGATTTTATAGGTAGGAAAAAAATTCAGAACACCAGAAATGTAATTATATCAAGATTTATTTATCTGCCACAACTCAACAACTGGTCTTTGAAAATAGTACGAGACATTAAGACATTTAAAGGTAAATTGTGCTTCTATTGCAGGGAATAGTGATTCAAGAGCAGGGAGTTCTGGGTTCAATTTGGGGAGGAATCACAAGCTTGAAATTGTAAGTTGCCTTGGATAAAAGTGTCTAGTAAATGCAAAGATCTCTAGAGAGAATGATATTGTGAAACGGCACGTCATCAATGGTCAGAGCTACTGTAGGATGTGTGGAGCTTGGCACCACCCATGGTGAAGTGGTTAGAGTAAAATTTAGGCATTTAAATGGCTCTTTGCCTCTAATCACATGCTAATTTCAGACCTGGGCTTTCAGCCCCAGCTGTAGTCCAAGTCCCACTTTCTCTGACCAGCAGAATGATTTTTGTCCAGTCTACGACTGAAGACACAGTCACAAATAACCAGGGTTAAGTGCTCCCCTTTGATGAATTGAAGTGTCCTGTCTTAACAACTCTTATCCCAATTATGGCTGTAAAATCTTTGCGACTCTGGGGAGAAAAAAAAAAGATCATTTTGCTAAAAGGGAAAATTACCCAGAGCTTTCTGCCACTTGCTCAGAAAAGTCAATGTCAGTGGAACTTTGTTAGGAAAGGTTAAAACAGCCATTAGGATTCAGGCCAGTGCTCTTCTCATTTATTAACCAAATCGCCTGGGTCTTTTGTGGATCTGATTCAAATGTAAGGTGACAGTGGCTGCAGGTTTTTCATCAGATAATGTCATGTAGAACAAAGGCTGGCATAATATGATCCATCTAACTCCGCCTTTGTCTTTGTCTTTGGGTTTCGGTGTCTGTAGGGGAAGATACAGCTCCGATGGTCGTACCAGCAACATTCTGTCTTCATTTCCCAGGATAGCCTAGCCACAACAACACTTGTCAGATGAATGTTCCTCTCAAAACTGGGAAAAATGGAAAAGCCCTTTTGTGGCACTGACATCTCCTCTGCTGATTAATGTATTGAGTAAAAGGACCCATGTTGTGGCTTTGATGAGGCAATTTGTACGGTTCTGCGTGGAAAAACAACAGCGGTTCTTTTTATTGCAACGAGCCTCCGGGGAGGCCGCTGCACGGCTGCCACTGCATACAGTTAGAAGTGAGTAAGATAATAAATCACAGGCTGCAGCCCTGCCAGGGTGAGGGCGCTGTTGCAGTTCTTGGAACACAACACAACAGTGGGCGTGCAGGTTCCAATCCACCAGGTTTGACTGAGGTGTACAGAGCATCGCACCATCCCATTACTCTGCTCCCAGGCCACTCAGCTTCAGCTGCCCCCCCGCCCCCGCTGACTAAGGTTAAAGGCAGAGGACAAATTTGATTGTGTGCAGTGGTGTGCTTTGCACCAGTGACAGTGATTCAGTTTGCAGCTTAAGTCTTGTTCTAGTCATCAGTAAATTTAGAATCAAGGACAGTGCTCTTTCAGTTCAGCCACATATAAATGTCAAATTGTTTCCACCTCCGCTGCTTCTCCCGCCTCCATACCTCACTCTCACCCAATGGTGCCGCTTCCCTTGTCCACACACTGGACAAATTCTGCCGTTACTACTGTAACACTGCTCTTTGCGATTCCATATTCACAAACACATCATCATCAATCAATCTACGTTCCTACTCTCATCTATGGTCATGAACTTTGGGCCATGACTGAAAGAACGCGATCCCGGTCACAAGTGGCGGAAATTAGCTTTCTTCGCAGGGTGGTAGGGCGCTCCCTTAGAGATAAGGGTGAGGAGCTCCGTCACCCGGGAGGAGCTCAGAGTAGAGCCATTGCTCCTCCAAATCGAAAGGAGTCAGTTGTGGTGGCTTGTGCATCTACATCGGATGCCCCCTGGACGCCTCCCGTGGGAGGTGTTTGGGTCATGTCCAACTGGGAGGAGACCCAGAGGAAGACCTAGGACACTCTGGAGCGACTATGTTACCCGGCTGGCCTGGGAATGCCATGGGATCCCCCCAGACGAGCTTGAGGAAGTGTCTAGGGAGAGGGAACTTTGGGTATCCCTCCTCTGAATGTTGCCCCCGCGACCCAGCTCCAGATAAGCGGATGAAGATAGATGGATGGATGGATCATCATCATCAGATCACCCTCACTCAGTCACATGACTCCAACCACCATGCCCTTTCTCCACTACTTTCTCTCAAATACTACATCATTTACAAGACCTTTCGCTAACTTATCAACCACCACCACCCCCACCCAATCCACAGTCCCATCTGATCGCTCTGGTCACCTGCCTTCAACCAACTGATTGATTTACCATCTAAACTCTCAGCTCATTCTAGGTCAACTGATTGATAAGCTCATCACTTATTAATGTGGCCCGCATCAGGCCCCCGAGCCTCAGCTTGACCATGTCTGTGTTAGGCTTTGAGTGCAAAGAGTGTCTGAAGAGGCAGCTGAGAGGGGATGAGGCAGGATCAGTATGGATGACCAGCACTGATTAATCTTTCAGTCGGTGACAGTGGACGGACGTGGACGACACACCTTTGATTTATTCAGGTCTTTTATCAGCTGCTGTTTACAGGCAGAGAGGCACGAAGGAAACGATCGGTAATCACTCTCACTCAGCTAGTGAGCCTCTATATGATATTAGTGTGTGTGTGCGTGTGTGAGCATCTCCTCCCGCCACCTTAAACCCCACCAGCAGAATCAACCACCTGGAGACCAGCACCTCCTGGTAATGTTTGAACACACAGTTCGGTTGAGACCCTCAGGTTTCTTGCAAATGGGGAGCAAAACATTTCTGGATAATTTCCAGAAGTCTTTTAATGTTTTAATGTTTGTTCACATAACCTGCAACACTTGTGGCCCAGTAGTTAAGTTAAGAGTCATGAGAACAACACAAAAGCTGAGCTAAGCTAGTGACGGCACAATGCAATGTTTGGTGACGACCCAGACAATATATACTTAAATTAATACTGTTAAATTAACAGTATTTTTAATTTGGAAATGAGAATCAACTAACAAGTCCTGTTGTGGAATCGATTAAACTCAAATCCACTATATTGACTTCAATATGAGTCGTAAAAAAAGTTATGATTCCCCGAACATTTGTACCATACTTGCCGATTTGCTAAACAGAAGAAACCAACCATTGGTTTCCAAAACAGGAGAAAGGAAAAAAGTAATTAACTTATGTTGACAATTAATGCATTTTATAGGAAAAAGTCTCTAGACTAGGAAACAGTCTCTTGTAGAGACAGAGACAAAAAAAAAAACAACATTTTAAATACAGACCCTCACAGACCATTTTTGTGCAATTTTACTCAAATCTTTATCCTACGAGATCTTTATTTAATAGGGAATTACATTCGCACAGACAGAGATCCCAAACCTTTTTCCAAAAGTGAGCGTCTTATCATTATTATCAGTTTAAAAGAAATAAAAAGTCAGGATCCTGAAATTGGATTTTTCCATTTGTATCGTCTCAACAAAGTGGAAAATAAGATTAATGTCAGGGCTCTTAAGGGACGCAGGGATATGTAAGGTTGTGATAGAGACTAATATCACAGTTGGAAAATTCAGATCAAACCCAGAATACTGTGAGAAAGAGTCTGAGTTTGTGGGAAACCTCAAAAAGCCTCAAAGAACAAAGGCAGAGCTCCTCATCAATATTAACTCTGTCACTGTAATGTTAAAGCCAGATTGCTTTTAAAGTTCTTATTTTGTGGTTAGGGTTTAAGTCGCCCTCTGAATTCTGACAAAAAGGAGGTCAGTATTTTCATATGAAAAATAGACTTGAAATGCTATGTTATTAAGTTAGAATCCCGACACTGAAGGTTCAGGTTCCTGGTGTCAAGAAAAAAAAGTCTGAATTCTGAACGACTTTTGAAATATAAATGCAGGGTCAAAAACAGAATAACAAACTCTGAGGGAAAAGGTCGTCATTTTCGAGACTCCCTCCTGAAACTTTAAAAATAAATCTATTTCATTAGATTAAAGTTGGGTTCTTTTTATTTTGGTAAGAGTGTTGAGAAAAATCATGAACTTTGGGTCATGACGGATAGGACACGATCCCGGATACAAGTGGCAGAAATGAGCTTCCTATGCAGGGTGACAGAGCGCTCCCTTAGAGATAAGGTGAGGAGCTCTGTCACCCGGGAGGAGTTCGGAGTAGAGCCATTGCTCCTCCACATCGAGATGAGTCAGTTGAGATGACTTGGACATTTGGGTCATGTCCTACTAGGAGGAGACCCAGAGGAAGACCTAGGACACGCGCCTGACCTGGGAACGCCTTGGGATCCTCCCAGATGAGCTGGAGGAAGTGTCTGGGGAGAAGGAAGTCTGGGTATCCCCCTTCCAAATGTTGCCCTCGCGACCCAGCTCCAGATATGCGGAAGATGAATGGATGGATGTTGAGAAAAATTCCAGAAAAAGAAAAATTCAGTTTAAGATTTCTAAAATATAGGCTTTACGACACTTTACTTTCCTCTGAGATTCCAACTTGTATTTCGAAACCCAACTTAACTTTGTCCTTGACATCAGCACTTTGGGTTGAAAAAATCTCGAGGCTGTGAGAGTCCGACGAAATCTTTAGATTTCTCTGTAGTTTTTCTGATGCTTTGATCACGGAGGGATTAATGTTTGCTCTAATCCTGTTAATTCTAATCCCGTCAGACTGAGGCTCACGGTTGTGCGGAGCAGCATTTTATCAGATCTGCTCCAACGGCTTCACGTTACCGCTGTCAGAGGTGCTCCTAGGGTGACCCCTGAGTGAAACGCACACTTCCTTATGCCTCTCCTGTTGTGTTGACACTTTTTATAGACCTGGCAGACAGAGAAGAGCATTTCTTTCCCAAAAGGAAAGAGTTATCATCACTTCACACTTCTCTCTCTCACCTCCTGTGGGAGCCTGTTTTATCTGTTTCACTCTTGTTCTCCTTTCAAGCCACCATTTAAATAAAAAAAACAAACAAACTCCCATTAGAAAACACAATAGTCGTTGATCTGTTTCTTCCTGCATCAGTGATATTTAATGTGCTCTTTTTATGAAACAAGTCTTGTTGAAATGTGTGTCATTGCTACAAAATAACCACATTATACTACTGACTTTGTTCAAATTAACACTAGAACTACCGCGGAGGGGTCAATTGACCTTTTTACCTAAAAGCCCCAGAGAGGGGTCATTTGACCCTTTGGACACCCTGTGGATACTCCTTTAGTTTAGTTACCAATCCACATGCTCAGTTTGCTTCGCATGTTGAATTGTGCAGTCTCAAATGATGCCAAGCATGTCCAAAGTGATGAAACAAAGGAAGCTCTGAAGGCGACTTGTGATTGACCTCCTGGCCTTGGCTGTTGGCTCCCCATCTGCGCTGTATGGCGATGGTGGGGTGAAATGTGGACCGGTTCCCACCTGATCTTCATGCCATACTGTGCCGGGTTGCATTCACATGTGTGCACTCACATGACTCGTTATGGTCACATGGGACATTCACATGCATATGTTCTGTTCCTGTTCAGCAAAATGTAAATGCACTGTATTGTAAAGCTGGATTCCAAATGTAAAGAGGAGGATAAAT
>JAFBJS010018619.1:0-13807 GCA_016785265.1 Paraplagusia blochii | reverse complement strand
CAGAGCTGATTTCTGGCCATTTTGCATGGTTTTATTGACAGTGACAAAAATCACTTCCGTTCCTACATCACTAGCAATAACATTGTACTGACAAATACAGGGCTTTTAGTCACTGCATGGTTTTGTGTTCATTGTTTCCCCCAGGTGATAAACCTTTAGTGGAACAAGGCATTAAGATGAACAAGGAATTGAAGAAAACAGCAGAGTGGACTAATCATTTTTTTCCATGACTGTATATTCACTCCTCCATTTACAACTGGCCTTCATGGGAACTGTATTGTTGATGAGGTCTGCTGGTAAAAATTGGTTTGACATCAATGCTCCACGGAAATGAATTGAAATGAATTTCCTTGAACTCAAAGTGACTGTACTAAGACAATCTTAGGGTAAAAAAAGAGTTGCATTTAAGCATTTAATAGACTGTTTCCCTACTTTTTTTTAAAAAACTATAATTAGTTTTTGAGGTAGCCTGACGTTGACATCATGTCTCAGTCTATCTGTTTGATTCACTTGTGCGTTCATATTTCCTGAAGCCTCATATCAGTTTTCTTTTCCCCACAGACCCAGTCTGAGGAGACACAGACAATATTACTTTGGTGGAAAACCAGCTGCAGCAGGTAGGTTACACCACACTGACCCCAACTTCCTATTTGTCAAACCCTTGCTCAGTCAGGGATGCAGCCCATATTTTTGCTCGTGGTGGGCTTATTTCTTTCCCTCCCATATGTGCGGTACGAAGCAGCAGTCACGTGTGTGCGTGTTGTACACATCCTGAGCTTCAGAGACAGGAGAGACGCGGTGGAGACAGTGGAGCGGAATAAAAGTTATTGTTGGCTCTGAGCTCCACTGCCTCAGTCCTAGTGTTTAATGACGCGTCAGTTTTATTGCCCGTGCATGTGTTTACATCTCCTGTGTTCTGCCATCAAAACCAGCGATTAATGGCTTATTTATGGAAGACATAACAGGGCACGGCGCCGATCATAGTGTGTCTCCAGACCACCTCATCTACTGATTGTCATTGTCCCCCTGTAGAGTGTGTGTCTGGTTCAGTAGATTAAAACGCACGGATGGATGTGTACATCAGGAAAGGTATTTGGAATCAGTCAGTCAAAAGCAGTCAGGAATTGCAGTAGGTCATGTGACGATAAAGGTAAAGATGAAAGAAACACCTCTCTGGTGCACGACTATTTCTTGGTACCATTGGTGCTGATATTAAAAAGCAAGACACAATAAATTGGATTTTAATATATTTTTTGATAATATTGTATGTTTTACCAGTACTATACCTTCCTCCATCCTTTGGGCGGTAGGTTTGGGGAGGCAACAGTCTCCAAGACATTGCACCGCATAGTACCTTCCTCCAGGTGGTGAGACCACTGGACGCCTACCTCCTCAACTGGTATTCGAACTTGCCCAGTTGGTGAACCCTAGAGTTTCACACCAGGGACAGAGACATGGACTCTGGGCCAAAGTGAAGGCGCGGTTCCTAGTCGGTTCCATAGCGTAGCGGTTAGCCCGCCTATCTCCAGAGAACGATAGTCCTGGATTCAATCCCCAGAGCAACCCCAAGATTCGCACTGGTTTGGTGCGACCTGTTAAAAGCAGTAACACAACAATTTCTCAAAAAAATTGAGATAATTATAGTTTCATTTTCTGTTCTTTATCTTTTCTAAATAATATACCAATGGAACTGATATTTTAATTTAATTAATAAATTTACAAAAAAAGATACCCAGTAGAGAAAACCCATGAGATGACTATCAATTGAATGTTACTTTATTAAACTAACAGGCAATAAAAAAAATAATTAGGATGACACTGAGATCGGCCCACTGATTGAATCAGCCCAATAACAGTCTAATTCAATACTAGACATAGGAATTGATATTGTTTTTACCTCTGAAAATGTCTCGGTGTAGAATTACGTCTGAGTTCCTGCAGCATTTACTGCAATGTTAAGGAGAAACAGTTTGTATGGGTTGATATTGGAATGGGAAACTAGGTCTTTGTACTATATCAGATATTGGCCAAAGGTATTGATATTTGATAATGTCATTCCACCCATATTCAAGTGCCCTTGTGAGCCTTATGTCATGATATTGGTTTCTCCTACGGTGATAATAATCCAATACCACATTACTGGGTTCTGTAGAACTCCATGAAATCACACAAAAATAGTATATCTCACCTTAGTTTTCAGTGCAAACAATGGTTCATATCTGTTTCAATACCGATATCTGTTGATATCTGTTGATATCGGTATTGAAAATTTTAGAGTTTGGACAATAGTGGAAAAATTGGATATCGGTAACACTTAATATTGGACATCTCTAGCCAGAAGCTAATATCGAGATCCCTAATATACTTTTGATAAAAATAATAAATTATTATTATTTATTATTACTTGGTAATTACAGATTATCTTATATGACGGTAGCCAATAGAAAAATAGAGCCATATGATGATGTTAGTTGTAGAATACACAGCTGAATGCACCAGGAATCAAATATAAACAGCTATAGGACGGTGCTTATCAACAGCTTTGTGCTCTGTGAAATGAAAGTTTGGCCTGACATCTCTCCCGCTGCAGGGGGCGTTGTTCTGCTACCAGCAACAACCTTTGTCATGGCTGTTGAAGGGAGTAGGAACCCAATTTGACAAAAAAAGCAACCATTTCAAGTGAGGCCTAGATGCGGTTTTGTTGACTTTGTCGTTGAGTCTCATTCGCTGATCAATATTAGGTCAATAATAAAAGCCAATTGCTTTAGTGCCACGACAGGCAAAGCAAATTGTGTTTTCTGTCGGGAAGCATTGGAGACAATTCTGTCAATTATTCATATGAACCCCCCCGGGGAAAGTATGGATTAATGTTTTTACGAATTACCTGCTAACATAAAAACCCTGTTTACAACCTAATTGTTTTATATAAATTTTTTTACATCAGTAACTCTGCCCAAACATAGACAATAAGAACAAATAAGATGTTTCTTTTGGAGAAGTGTGTATAAAACATTTATATATATATTCTTTTGTATATATTTATATATATATATGTGTATGTGTTCAAAAATGCTAATGCTAAGATATGTTTAATAAAAGAAAAGTAAAAATTCAAAGTCATGGGTTGAACGATATTTTGCGGCCCCCACTTTGATGCGAAAGTTGAATTTCTGTTAGTGTGGGTGCTGGCCCTCAACTTATTTGCGTTTGAGACCCCTGGCCTATGTACATATATACATATACCTAATAGGTATTACTTAATACAAGCTATTATGAATAACAATACTAAAGAAATAGGAGATGGTTATAAAGTAAGTGTAAACTAGACAACAGTAATATTTATTAGTTAGCGTCGACTTTAATTTCTAAATCCTCATTAGATCATTACATTAAGTGTGGAGACAATAGTTTTGAAAATAAATAAATATTTTAAATAAATAAAATAAATTAATAAAAAGCCACATTAAGCATACACCCACAGGAAGTCATGTGGATCAGGACGATGCTTCAGGCTTTTTTTTTTCAACTGTGAAAATGTTAGTTGTAATACCACTGTCAGATGCTGTTTTTGTTGCTAACATGTTTAGATGTTCCCACCCTCAACTCAACAACTGATGAGACTAAAAGTTGCCTTTCAGTGGATCAATTAAAAGAACAACCTCTCTTCATAACCACTGCTGATTATCAGCTGCTGCTGCTGCTGCTGCTGCCGTTTCCTCCCACTCACTTAATCAGCACTTAGTCAAATTAATACATGAATCACTCTTGTCATCTGTATATTCTTTGATATATATTATTATTATCTATTATTAGCAGCTTTGTTGTCATGTATGTATGTCAGCACTGGGAATCTGCGCGATGCCGTGTACTACACTTTACCGCTACAGTACTGAAGAT
The DNA here is from genome assembly GCA_016785265.1 of Paraplagusia blochii. Taxonomy (NCBI): domain Eukaryota; kingdom Metazoa; phylum Chordata; class Actinopteri; order Pleuronectiformes; family Cynoglossidae; genus Paraplagusia; species Paraplagusia blochii. The sequence continues at coordinate 9,910 of JAFBJS010018619.1, read as the reverse complement.
TCACTTTATTCAGTTTTTTATGGTAAAAAAAAAAAAAATCACTTCTTTTTAAAATATTCAGCAAATAACATTTTTGTCTGACGGGCACAGAGATTGGATTCCGTGTTTTCTTTCCTGGTTAGACGAGCCACTGCAGAGACACAGCCATGAATCAGAATCAGGGCAGTGGAGAAGCTAAAAGTGCCTTTTAGCAGCTCAGTGACATGGATCCAGATGCACATACGCTATGAGTGTAACATAAATTAACTTCCCAACTGGGGATTGTTCCGATCGGCTAGAAAAAAATAATTATCTCAGCCTCATTAACAATTATATTAATTGCTCTCTTTACACAGTGTTGATTAGATAGTTATATGATTCATCCACAAGGTTTTACATATACCATATCTATAGTATTTTTGACAAGATAACGTTATAAAGCTGCTTATGCGAACGGCGTTCCATTTCAGATAGCCTCATCATTCATCAATTCCAAGTGTTGGTTTAATTGAACAGTTCACCATAGAGATTCAGCTGCAGGCCTTACTCCCACGACTTCATCATCATTTATCAGCCAGGGCGCAGCGGGTACTTCATCATGTTTCAGCAGTAATTTCTTTCTCCTTTTAAGGAATACATTATAGAAAACTACTTGGAAATCTCCTCTGAAGTGGCAAAGTTCGCCCAAGTTCGCTCATGAATATGGGATGAAGTTAGATTGAGAAATAAAAAAAAAAAAAAAAGCTTGCCGAATAAAGAATCGACTGGACATAAATTTCTAAAAAGTTACTCACAAATGTGCCAAAAGATGAGTCAACAATAAACATAGACATAGGTTGTAAAAAATTGCAAATCCAACTAGTGCAAAAATTGTAGACAGAAGTTTAGCAGATGAAAATGAAAACAATTACAAACTGAGTTTTGTCAAAGAAACATTTTGAACTTGTTTGGAATTAAGAAAACAATAAGATATAGAGAGAACAGTCGTGAACAGTATAGAGTAGAATAGAAAGTCCTTTATTTGTCTCACATGGGGAAATTTACATTGTTGCATTAGCAAGACAGAAAAGATAAGATAAATAGATAAGAAACGTGCATTTAAAAAATAATAAATAAAATAAATGAGGTTATATTAGAGTGTTAGATAATTTTTAGTAATAATGATTACTCAGGGAGGAAGGAAAAAAAAAAAATTGGGCCTGGAAGACTTCAGGTTTGATCCACCAGCTGCCCACTGAGGTGCTCTGAGCATAGCACGGTCTTGGCCCAGTGGGGTCACCACCCACAGGAAGGCTCACAGTATGGTGCAGTGTGATTTGGGTGGCTGTTGTGGAGACTGCTGCATGTGTTAATGAATAAGATGGAATACTTTAGATTTTTTTTTTGAGTGTGATATAAGAAAATTGATGAACAAAAGAACCTGAGTACCACTACAGTTCATTTTACACTGACCCACATCCTGAAGTACTCCACCCTGCTGCTGTATAATTGAATGGAGTGATTTGTTCAAGATTCACACTGAGTTATCCATTAATTCTTCAAACTCAGGAATCGTCATCTTCTCAGAAAATGATTTCGTTCAGAATGAGTGAACTAGGCCTAGGTCTTAGGAACCAAGGAAGGATAGACAGGCTTTCCTAGCAAGGATAATAGAATCTAATCCTTTACTCTTGTACTGTGGTGTGCATGGATAAGGTTCTACAGTCTGCCTGGTAATGTATGTTATTGTTATTGTTGGTGAAAGAAATGATCTTTAGCACAGAAAGTGTTGTCCTTTCACACAACAGCAGCCTCTTTGTTCCCGTGGTTTAAAAAGCAATAAAAAAACCAAGGTTCAAATCGATGATAACACTGTCAGAGTATGACTACACGGTTGATCTGCTGAATGATGTTCCTTGATGGCTCCGCCTGCCATGATGGCATGTAAACAAAGCCAGGTCTCAGAGTGTCTGTGCATCAGAGAGGCGATTGATTATAGTCTATTCAAACCTCACAACAGCAACAGTCCATCCCTGAAGATTAGACCCACCAGATTAAATTACACCGTTTGCGTCAGTACTTTACAGTTTAAGTGTAGAGTTGGAGCACTTTGAAATCACTGGGCCTGGTTGTAACCTTCAACAGTGGGGTTTTAAAGTGAGGGCCAACACATAAAGATAAGGAATAAAAAAAACAAAAAAATTCTTGTAATTTTACCTACCTTTGTTGACAATGATACCTGAATACACTTCATTTCAACTTTAAAATTAAAAATGCTGATGAATTTCCTTCAGCCCCGTGGACACTGTGATATGTTTTACTCATATTGGCAGCAATTTGCGGCTTACACTGAATTGCAGGTGTGATCACAGCTCACAACTGATTGGACCACTCACACTATTGGATCGTGCGCATCATGTGCGGCTCCCGTAGCCAGAACTGTAATGTAATTTAAATAGAGACGAGGAGGAGGAGGAGGAGGCGTTAGTGCAAGATGCTTGGATGCTCACAGTTTCTCTCCGAGACACAATCAGAATAATGTTCAGCAAAACAAAAACTAATTTCCCTGACAACTGGTGCCATTCTGTGTTTAGAAACAGAAACGAAAAGGTGTTGATGTATGTGGTCAAGGACCGACGTGGTCAGTTCTGCCAGGCTGTTTCTACCTTCCTGTCTATCTTCATGCATGTGCTGTATGAGAATTGTTGGTAACTGCATGACTCAGGCCGACAATGGGGACTGACCACCGCATGATCATCGCACGACTCAAAAAATTTGGCAAATCACACTGGCTTTATATGAAACAGATGCTAGCTAGCTCATAGCTATAAAATCGTTAATTAAAGACAGAAAAGACATTTCTAGGTTGACATTTCTTTGCATATTTGGCGTTAACTGTGGGTTTGCAAACAGGATGATGAACTGATTTGTGAGTTTGCGAACCTCAGGGCATGGGAAGGGGCAGTGGTGGCCTAGTGGTCAAGAAACTGGACTGGGAGACGTAGGGTTCCAGGTTTGAATCCACCAACTTCCACGTTACGACTGAGGTCCAACGGGCATCGTCCCCACTCACTGTGTGGATCACAGTGTCACAATGACAAAGAGTTTGCTTCCTCGTGTGAAGACAGATCTAATTTTTTATTTAGAACTCTAGTAATCCCTAGGGAGTATCCTTTGGGAAATTATACCTCTGCATTTAACCCATCACTGTAGTGAGTAACTTGGCGCTTCCTTAACCACTAGGCCACCAACTGCCCCGTTAGTGCAGTGGATTACCATTCATAGTAATCCCAGTATTCTTGGATTACCTTACAGACATCGGCGTTAGTTAAAGATAAAGCTTTGCAGATAAACAGCTGTAAACAACAAAAATTTTATTTTTATTTTTTTTTTTATGAACATGTGTTTCTGAGTTTGACACGATTCAGCAAACTTGTCTGAATCTGTCAACATCTGCAGCAGTTACATTCAAACAGTACGGGAGGTGAAGAACAGCGTGTGTAAAACACGGTGAGGTTGTCATGGTCCATATCTACTGTGTGAAAGCAACAGTGAAACACACTGTACCTGCAACGCTGCTGATAAACCAGGTTCAGAAATGACTCACGGTTACTGCCTCTGTTTGTATTGTATATAGGCTTCTACTGATCTGTACTTCTGTGAGGTTTTTCTTGGAAGACACATGGGTCAGACCATAGGTTTGTCCACTTTTACTGCAGTTTTAACCTCTTGTTTTTCGCCCTCTCCCAAATCTGGTCCCACTCAACAGTTGGAGTCAGTGTAATCAAACAGATTTAGGAGTTTTATTTGCTCCATTTTATTTGGCCTCCTGAGGCTGAGGTGTTGTTTGTGGGAGAGAGAAGCAGAACTCCATCAACCCTCAGTCTGAGGCTGAATCCTGTCCTGAGTTAGCCTGGGGTAGAACACTACAGCTCACAGCGCCCGTCAATAAGAAATACGATTAGAGTTGTCACTATACTATATTTCTTTTCACTATACTATATATCTTTAAAATTTCACACTGTAATTTTTTTATTAAAAAAATATATATATTTTTTAATAGTTTTTCAATTAGGCAGCAGTGGTGGCTTAGCGGATCAGGTTGCAGACCTGTGCGCAGGTTAATTTTTAACTTAGCAAGGTCCTCCAGTTGCCGGACTTCTGCTTGTCTTCTGTCGTTGGTCACAGGGGCAGCTGGCACCACCCAAATCACAAAAGAACTGACCAATAGAATGGCTAGGATTCATCAATAATGCAACTATATTTGATTAGGAAATATTTTCTCGGTGAAGACAACAACAATAAATCCAAAAAGACGCAAAGTCATTGATACTAAAGATTCTAACTTTTTATACTGGTCTGGTAGCAGAAAGTTATAGGCTGTGTGCACTTGAGAAATCCTTGTTGTGCCCGTAAACAATTAATTTGGGTAGGAAGATTTTATAGGTAGGAAAATATTTCAGAACAAGGGGTATTTATCTTCTATAACTTGACTGGTCCGTGAAAATAGTACGAGACATTTAACCGCACAAAAAAGGTTGGGCAACACTGTCCTATAGGATATATAGGTCTTCAAAGTACTGCAATACTACTGTCAGCAAAGTAAATGAAGTAACGCATCTAAGATCAACCAATCCAACAATATTTGTTTGTTAATTGTCAATAAATAAAGACATGTGTAGAAGTATATTAAGTACTGTGACATTAAATACTCGGGTATTGATAGTTTCATACACTTATAATTAAAATATTTTTGTTTTAGCCAGATGTGCACCTCACACGTGGATTTATTTAAGAAAAACCAGGAAGTGGGCAGCAAGGCATAAATTATAACATCTTTTTTTTTTTTAATGTGATTTTGTGTTTAATCCTCTTAACTCCTGCCTCACTTTGGCATTTCCTGAAGGTGTTTTTCACAAAGCCATCACACACTAGTTGGACGAAGAGACACTGTCTTTGAACTGACTGTTTGATGTTGGGAAGGCGCTGGTGTGTGTGTGTGTGTGTGTGTGTCTGTGTGTGTGTGTGTGTGTGTGTTTTCTGACTTTGTTCTTTGAGTGTTTCTATAGACTTACCCATGCGTGACTGTGATAAAGCTGAACTCAGTACAGATGAATAGTCCCTCCTCCCTCCATGTCTGCCTACACTGACACGGCACTTCACAAATCCACTTTTATTCAACACGTATACACACTTTAAACAATTTTGTGTGCTTTATTTAAAAACAAATGTGTAGATGCTGTATGGAATTCAAATGACTTCAGAGACCAAGGCCAGTTCTTATCTTTTGTTTTTATGGATAATCTAACATTAACATCACTTTCATGAGGTCATGCAGACCTATCCTATGGAAACAGCGCCCCCTGGACGTTTTAGAATGTAATATTGTTACATAGGAATATTGAGGTTGCCACAGCACGTCAACAATTTCCTTCTCCTGTCCTCCGTATCTTCTACTCTGAATCCAACTACCTCCATGTCCGCTTTGTCTCCTACCTGGTAGCTCCACTCCTCTGAACATGTCCAATCCATTTCAATCTGGCTCCTCCAGCTTTGTCTCCAAACATTCTTGTCTGTCTTGTCTCTCTAGTGATTTAATTCCTCAGCAACACTGTTGGCACTCATTGTAAACCCAGGCTCTGGCCGACCCTGTATGCAAATGGTTTGTTGACTCGCGTATTTGTTTTGGCCAAAGTTTTTATGTCGGATGCCCTCTCTGACCCTAACCCTCACTATTTATCTGGGCTTAGGACCGTAAGTATATAAAAACTGACTTGTGCTCGCTAGTGGCTGGTTTATCTCTCAATCCAATTATTATAATGCATGCTGTGTAGTGTTAAATCCAAAATCTGTGTAGTAATAAATCCAAAAATCCAATATTTTATAGATTTAAAAACACTTAACTCAATATTTTGGCCTTTCAAGGCTTGTTTAAGAAGGACAGGACATACAAGTAACATCAAGAGATTATTGCACGTGTCATGAGGAGCATAGAGCACTAGCAGACAGGAAAAAGGAAAAAATATATATACGTACATAAATCGGGGACATCATCATCGTGTGGTTGAGTGCAATACACGCAGCAATGTTGACAGAGTGTTTGTTGCGGTTGAAGGAGGGAACTCTGGAACGTCTGTGTGAGGGTAATAAGTGATATTCCTGGTGAAGAGTGTGTGTGTGTGAAGTCAGTGGAGATGCACGTAGCAGGTCTAAGCATGCTCTTGTTGTGGGCTTCCTGGAGTAGGTGTGCTGAAGGCCCTTCAGCCCTATGATCTTAGAGCAGATTTTGATTTGGTGTTGGAGTTTGGTTTTATCCCTGACAGAGAGGCTGTTGTACCAGGCTGTGCTGCAGTAAAGCATAATCCTCTGGATCACAGAATTAAAAAAAGTAAAAATAAGGATCTTAATGTCTGTGAAGATTCTCATTCATCCAGGTCGTGATATCCAAAAAGGGTTTAGTTGTAAGAAACTGGACGTCTTCTTGGAGTTGGATCAGAAAAAAAAAACACTTCTATATCAAAAACTAAATAGAAATACAGTCAAATAGGATTCAAAACTCACACAAATATATAAATAGTTAATATAAATATGTCTTAGCACTTTTATCTCAAGTATTCATCGTACTATTACACAGTATACTGCACTTACACTATATCACTTTGTTTCAACTATTATACTGTTCACTGTATTTACACTTTTTCACCTTCTGCTTAGTATTACAATGTATGATCAAATACTACCTCATTGACCCACCTCTTGTAAATACATACCGTGTTGTCGTATTGTATTGTAGTGTTGTGTATTGTCGTATTGAAGTGTATTTTGTAAATATATTTTGCACCGTGGGTCATAGAGGACTGCAATTTCATTGTGCCATATGTTCTGGATTTATGGTGTATATGACAATAAAATTGACTTTGACTTTTTGACTTTGACTTGACTCGTTTAACTAAGAATAATTGGAAGTTGTAGCTTTTTTGCTGAAGTATAATCCTATTTTTATTTTTTCAAACGATTAGCTAACACAGAAAGAAGATACAGCTACTTGTATATTTACAATAGATACAAGATACTATTGAAACAGTCACCAGATGCTTAATGCTATTGTAGATAAAACAAATAATGTTTCATAATGGTACAAAAGTATAACATATATATTTCTAACTGGTTGAAAATGTCATTAAACATGACATTCCTGTCAACTCAGAGCTAAAAACGACATAAAGTCAGGTTAATCAGGTCAAACGTGGTAATTAAAGAAATGTTTCTTCACAGAAATAATTGAGAAATTAGAATAGTTGGTTGGTAAGATTTGCTAAATCTTGACAACAAAAATTAAAATTGCTAATAAACTAAAAAATGTTAGTTTAAAATGATTTAAAAAATATATGTATCACTAGAATTAACAACTGATACTAAGCTTAAAAGAATTAAAGGTTTGTCCAGAGGACGTGGAGGTCCATCATTGATACCTGGACTGTATCAGGTGGTTGCAGTGTTAAAAGAAAGAAAGTGATACATTATTGATCCCAATTTTGAGAAATTATTGCTTTAACAGCAGCTCCTGTTATAACAGGCGTCAATATTGTGGTTCCTCTGGGTATCAAACCCAGGACTCTCTCTGTTTTGGAGGCAGGTGTGTTAACCACTACACTATGGAACCGGCTAGGTTTTTACTAGATTTGTGTGTTGAGACTTCAGCCTGGACAGGTTTAAGGTTCACTGCTCTGCTGAGGTAAACATGTTGGCTGATAGATCTTCTTTTATTCTCCTTCTGTTTCACCCGGGCTAAAGGAGGCCGTCAACAACTTTGACAAAGTAGCTCCAGTTTTTTTTCTGGACTCTTTCACACATGAGCTCCTGTTTGCGGTAGTGAAGTCCTTGAAAAGGTGGTGCTTCCTCAAGGGCCTGTATTTGTATCCGAGAACAGTGTGCGATTTTACCAATAAATGTATGTTTATGGTTGAAGCAGATGAGATGGTTGACTCTCCAACAGACACACAACATCTGTCCACAGTCTGGTGAATTAAGCTGCAGATCACTGTGTCCCATCATTTCTGCTCCAGTGCAGCCACCAGGAGGCTGTTGGCTCTGACTTATTGTTGCTGCCTGTGATAGTTTAACCACTTCCTGATATATGAATAGGTGCTTTAATTCAGTCAGCAGTCAGATTTACTTCCCCAATAACAGTTTCGTCCTTACACCGGCTCAGCTGTTACATGTCATTTTAGAGGAAGGCTGTGTCCTCGTCCACCTCTCTGAGCAGCAGTGGTGTCTGCAGAGTTTCGATAAATTTTGGGTTTTCTAGCACATAGAGCAAGTGCAGATAAATTGTACATACCATTTTTTTTTAATTACTGTGAATGTAAAGTTCAGAAGAGAAGAGAAAGTGTTGATTTGTACCTAAAAGTACTCTGTCTCCAATAAGATACCAAGGATTTTTCTTTTCTACAACTGAGGAGCTCTGATCATCTTCCCATTATCCAGACCCACAGAACTTTCAGTGGACTCACCACCCACAGCAGTGTGATTTGGGTGGCAGTTGTGAAGACCTCTGACCCCCAGAGACTCGATGATATATAAGAGGATGAAAATGAATGAATGAATCAATGTGTATAACATAAGAGCTACAGATATGTTCTGTGAGAAACCTTTTTTTTGTTTCATCTCATGCTAACATTTTTGATCTTCATGGATTTGAGTTTATAATAAAAAAAAAAAACAAGTTACTTTTACATCAAGTTGTACAAGTTACAATTGCATCAAAACTTTGTCACAAAATCTTTTTTTAGATGAATTTGTCCAATTCAGCGTGATACAACAAATCAAGTACTAACATTAGCCTCAGTTACTGGTGATAGCATGGTAGAGTGCCAAAGCACCACATACTGGCCTGGCTTGGGTACTACAGGGACTGCAGTTGTATTCAGTTGCTTTAATCTTCTTGTGTCATGTCCAAGTGAACAGGACAACATCTCTTTGTATCTGGAGACTCAATAGTCCTTCATTTAATGTGTGAATTCCAAGTTTTAAAATAGATAAAAAACTTTTCCTCAAGATAAAAAAAAAAAAACATGTGAGATGGTCGCTGAGTGGATGTGTTAAACAAAGTCAGCGTGTGGCATCGGCCACCTGCTGCTAAAATTCTCTCAGAAGAATTCGATTAGTGTGGATTAATCAGTCCTGCTTGGACTCTTTTTAACCACCTCTGTCTTCAGAGGATAATAGTTTGAGTTTTAAAGTTTGCAGTGTTTTTACAATAACCTCGTCTCAGAAATAACACATTTCAGCTACAATGATAATAATGTGAGGAATGACATAAGTGGACCTTCACCATGTGGAAATGATGTGATTCTTAACAAGCTGCATTTTTTTTTCCTGACTGAGCCAGTTGCAGGGGTGAAGCAGAACTTCAACACTTCTGTATTAAACCCAAGTCTGCTAGAAATGGACTCAGTCCATTTCATAATCTCAGAATTCGTTGCAATTTCCGCTTCAGAACCAGGGGGCTTTGACCTGGGGGGGGCAGCGTTTTATCACTGGGTTGAGGGTTTCATACATCCTCTTATCACAGAATGTATATGGAGGTACAAGCTGTGACTTTTCCTTGGAGCAGAGGACAAGTCTCTGCAAGGTATCATCCATTTATCCAGGTCTTTTCCAACACAGTCTCGTCTGGAGGACAGCTGGAATGTTTTATATTTCTTGAAAATCTTAACCTAACCAGTCCAGTTGCTGTTGATGGTAACCTTCCCCAGTCCTAGCTAGCCTGCTATTGTCAAAGAAGCTTTAAAAATAGTTGGGTTATATTCTGATTTTCTCTCCCAGTCATCAGTGAGAAAAAACCCAAATTGATGTTAGAAGATTATGATGTGCTTGCAATAAAAGGCAAAGTAGGAAGGTCTGGTATTAACATTTGCTGATATATTTTATATATATATATATATATATA
>JAFBJS010018603.1:14266-34199 GCA_016785265.1 Paraplagusia blochii | reverse complement strand
AGAAAAAAAACTGTTGAATATTAACGACAAACTCATGCATTAGGAATGATTTGCAATTTGTAGGTACTATGCACTCTATGTCTTCTAATCCAGTGGTCCCCAACCACTGGGTCGGGGAGTGGTACTGGTCCGTGGGTGAATTTATACCAATCTGGTAGCAGAAAATTATAGGCTGTGTGCACACTTGGAAATCCTTGTTGTGTCCATGCAAAGTTAATTCTGGTAGGAAGATTTTATAGGTAGGAGGATTTTATTATTAAGGTGTATTTATCTGCCACAACTTAGCAACTGGTCTGTGAAGGTTGGGGAAACACAAGTTTGGGTTTTACGGATGCTGATTTTCCAAAAAAAAACTTGACATTAATAATTAAAAATTCTATATTTTTATCTTTATATCCAAACCTAACCCTTGCAAAAATGACACTTATTTTGTCTCCATCATTTTTTTTTGTTTCAGGATCAACACTATGTGAGATTGGGCTTATAATAAAGGAACATTTTATTTTTAATTTCCAATCATATCATAATCATAATCATATTTTCTTCCTTTTTTCAATTGTCCACAAGAACTTTTCATTTGTTCTTATGGATTAGTCTTCATTCAAATTACCTGATGTTTTATTTAAGTCACCTGATCACCTACAGTTACATCATTCGTTCACATTTCAAACTTTAAATTTAATTTTCTTTTTTTAAGAGTTTTACTTACAGCTTAATTGTGATTGGATTCTTGGTTAGTTATAAAAAAAAACAAAAGCCAAATGAATTAAATTTGTTTCTGATCCATCTGTGCAGTTCCTCCAACATCACCAAGAAATAGATTGGAAATTAAAGTCCCAGCTGTTTTACATGGCAGAGGACAATTTCTTTTTTATTATGATGTAAGATTGGGCAGGATACTGGAAAACCTCAAACTCGAGTTTTCTTTATTTAGTTCTGTCTTCGTCATCCGTCTTCGTCAACCTGCAGGGATTTATGCCACATCACATTTACATTTACAGAGAAGACAGATTGAGATGGTTTGGACATGTTCAGAGGAGGGACAGTGGATACACGTGGGTTGAAGAATGACCCTAGAGATGGAGCTACCAGGTAGGAGACAAGGAGGTAGTTGGAGTCAGAGTAGAAGATACAGAGGACAGGGGGAGATGGAAAATGTTGTCTCGCTGTGAAACGCCTGAAAAAGGGACAAGGTGAGGAGAGAAGAAGAAGAATCTACAAAGGTGGAACACATGGAGATGACCTGAACTTATATACCTGGTGTATGAGCTTCTTCATTTATCCTAAAAATCTTTCTCCCAAAAAATGCGTTGGATATAGTTTACATGAAGTTGTCATTAAGTTCCAGGACTTTTTTGCATCATTTTTTTGAAAATTTCAAGAATTTTGCAATTTACTTTACTTCACATCAGTGGGTTAAGGAAACGTACTTGGGTCAACAAGGCCCCCCGGTTTGAATACCCCTAACGCCAAGTTACTGCTGAGGTGCCCTGAGCTTGGTATCGTTCCCCACACACTGCTCCCCCTGCTGGCTGACGGTGATGGGTCAAACGCATACCGTGAACGATACTCCCTATTAATAAAGTTCTCTAAAATAAATAAAAATTGTTTAGTAAGAGTCTGGATCAAAGAGACAAATCACACAGTTCTACACCTTAGATCAACCCGGTTGGTTCCTGATTAGACGTAGATTTAGCCTCGTGTTGTTTTTTTGTGATGATTATCATTATAACTAGATGAAACATTTTGTATTTTTATTTCTTCTATGTTTCCCTTTCTATTGTTATTGTTATTATCTTCATCATAAGGAAGTACTGTCCATGGACTTGATGAGATCTAGCTGTGAACGTCCTTTCCTCTCAATCGGCCTCCATAATTGCATTAGCTCTACACAGCGGTTACGGCCAAAAGAAACTGGCGTCACCAGCTGCGTGAACTGTCCTCACAGCAGCAGAATCCACTTTTTTTTTCCTGCAGGACCCGAGTGTAGAGACGGGGGGGGGGACGTCTAATCTACTCCCAACAATCCTGCAGGGACGCAGTTTAGATGACATCAGGTGGAAGAAGAAGCAGCTGAGCTGATGAGAGTGTAACTGTGTCATGTCAGCCGTGGTGCAGAGACTCCAAAGAAAAGGAACATGACATTTCAATATGTCACCAGCAGAGAGAAATCAAGTCTGGTGGGCTGCTCACACCACGAGTACTCAATCAAATGTGCCTCGTGGAGCTGCCCTGAGATGAGATGACGCGCTGATGTTGTTCCGCACTCCGTCAAATGCTGAAGGTCTTGAATATTAATCCTTGGTAACTTTGCCGTTCGTGCAAATATTTGCCCTCGTCCTTTAATTCCGGGAAGTGTTTGTCTTTGTCGGTTGAGCTTGAGACGAATCCCTGTCACAATGTTGGAGGTTGGTCTCCAAGATGAACTCCATTCTATAGAAAAACACAATGGTCATAATTCATGTTGCAGGTTAGAGTTTCTATAAAAAAAAAAAATCAACTTCTTGAGACTTTTCTTCTTTCTTTATTCCTTAATGATACGTTTCAAAAAGAGTTTCCAGGAAAGGAAAATTACACCATAAGGCATGTTATTATGGTCGCGGTGAGAAGGTGAACGCTGATTGAAGGATCTGAGTGCACGTGGGTCTCCTCATTTCCCGCTGTGCCGTCATTAAGGTGCTTTAAAGACAAGGTGTAGGAGGGAGAATCTAGTCCTGCAGAGAACAGATGAAACTAGTGCCCACCAACCAGTGGAGCAGGAGAAACAAGAGAAACTTCTGGATTTAATGGTGAAACTGACCCTCATTAAGTCAATGCTGCCTCAGGGATAAACAGGGAACAAAACCATGGGTTCACTGAGCTCCGTCTCAGCAACTTAGCCTGTGCATTGGATTGTTAATCTGTTGCTGCTTTATTTGTTAAAATGCCTTTTTAGTAATGCCAAATTATTTATATCTTACTAATATATATATAAAAATACTATTTTTAAGGTAAAAAAAAGCATGTGCACATCTGAGGTTTTTCTTGGAATAAATCCTTCTGTTTGTCCATCTATAAAAATATTGTATATTATATTTATAGATTTTTAGGGTTTAAAAAAAAAATTCCAGCTAGCAACACTGGCTGTATTTGAAGTCCCCGTGTCCATTCAGTTCCTTTTCCCTACTATTGACTATTGTTCTTTTTTTTTCTCCCCTCACCTCCTGTCAAAAATCCATTTGCACAATCGCTGTATGGGTTCAATGTGTAAAAGTATGCAGCAGTGGCAGGTGGTGCAGTTATTGTGCACTCGGTGGTGGAACGGAGTGAGTGACATCTTCAAAAGGCACCAGGTACAGGGGCCTGGTTTCCAAGGTAACGTTTGTTCACTGACTTATCAATTCTGTTTTTTTTTTTTTTTTTTTTTAGCCCCAGAGAAAGTGGTTTCAAACTTCAAAACTTCTACTGAACATTTGTGTTTATCCGTAGGGTTTGTAGAAAAGTATCGTGTTAATCTGATTAGTCCACTTTCCATCCAATATATTTGCCTTTATTTTCATTTTCACTGACTGTGATGGAAATTTATGAAGTCACATTTTCTTGATATTTTTTTTTTCATAGTTTGGATTTTTATTTATTCATGAGATTCTCTTTAGGAGAGACAAGGATGGACAGGATCAGGAATGAGGTGATTAGAGGGACAACACAGACAGGAAGGTTTGGAGAAAAAGCTGGAGAAGACAGATTGAGATGGTTTGGACATGTTCAGAGGAGGGACAGTGGAAACATTGGTAGAAGAATGATGTTAAGAGATGGAGCTACCAGGTAGGAGACAAAGAGAAGATTGATGGATGCAGTGAGGGAGGACATGGAGGTAGATTGAAATTTGTTGAAAATTGAAGATGGAAAATTTTGTCTCGCTATGAAAACCCCTGGAAAAGGGACAAACTGAAAGAAAAAAAAATAAATTTCTTCATTTTGTCTTTATTAATCATAATTAATTCCATCAATTTGTAATTATTCCAGTTTCACACTAACCATTTTGGAATTTAAAAGAAAATTTTATGAAAATATCCAACCAGGTTCACGGTCTGAAAGTGCAGTCCCAGCGTTCACCTGCGGATGTGTTTGCAGTGCAGTTGTTTGGCTGCTGTGTCACAGATTTTATAAATACCTGACACAACGGTCAGAACTGGGCCTCTTTGATTTATTCAACCTTCTATTGCTTATGTGTGAGTCAGCATCTTCACCCAGTCAGAGTGGAGCAGAGGAGCCCTCTCCAAATAAGGAGTCAAACACAACCTCCTTGACTTGGACTCAGCTGCTGGTGTGTGTGTCACGGGGTTTTGCACCGCAGCCCAGAACAATGCACACCATTGGGTTTAAGAGTCCAAATGGTTTGATTGTCCTTCCGTAAATGTTGCTCACACTTAATTACCGGACTGAAAATGTCACGGCGACGACATGGACACACAGACAGACAGATGTTGACGACACCGTCGTATATTTGCATGAATTTGCGTCACATTTATCGCATTTACATTTACAATCATTTTCTTTTTAAGAGTTTTTTCCACTTAGTGTTAATAACGGCTGTTTCTTGACTATGATGTAAGTCAGCGTTAAAGCAAAGTAAAGAACATGATAACATTTCCGTTGAGGTTTTCATATAATGTCAAGTTATCTTTTATTCTGTTTGTCAGACGTGGTCTTTATAGGAGTAGAAGGAAAAGATAGAAAATTCCTTGTCAGTTGGCAGCTTTGACTGGGGACAGTGCCAGGCTCAGTGGACCTCAATTGTAACCTGGCAGTTGGTGGATTCAAACTGGCAACCCTACGGACCCATGTCCTGCTCCTTAACCACTAGGCCACCACTGCCCCAAACCATGGAAACCTAATGGTTGGAAAACTTAGGACCAACCTGAACCTTCCTGCAGGTGGTGAGCCCACTAGATGGAGCCATCCGTCCTAACTGGGATTCGATCTGATTCGAAACTAGTGCCTACCAGTGTTGGGCAAGTTACATTATAAAAGTAACTCATTACAGAGCACTAGTTACTGCTCTGAAAAAAATAACTAGTTACGTTACTAGTTACTAAATTGTAATAGCAAATAATAACTAGTTACTTTACTTTAAAAACACATTAACAAAGTTCAGTGCTGCTGTTTGGGAAATGCAAAATGGGATCAATGTTGGCCGTAAAGTTTAAAGTTAATTATAACGTTATGGTCATAGTCCAGTTGACCAACTGGTCTGAAAGTAGGTGCAACAGCCGGGTCTCAGGAGCCAAAATATTTTCTGACGTCAAATGAATCTCTTACTTTAGGAATTCTTGAATGTTTGCACAGATTTATCCAAACCCCCTTCCCACCGACTACATCCCACGCACTTTTCCCCTGGATTATTTTTATCTCCAGCGCTGGACCTGATATCATTTTTCAAAGTGGGAATCTGCCAGCGCAGCATGAGTAATCCATCTTGGTTCCTCTGACAATTTCCTGTGGAACATGTGTGTGCTCTTTATCCCTGTAGGGACACTTCAGCACAAGGGAAGAGATGAATATCGCCAGCAGAGAAATAAAGCACTAGAGCAATTTGTGATTAAAGAAATCCTCCACCGGTACACACACACACACACACACACACACACACACACACTCAACACTGCGTCATAAACCCTCTCTCACTAGAAATGCAATTACCGACGCAATCTCTGCGAGTTCCTGTGACGAGCCTAAAGATGTTCTCCATCAGACGGCTTCATTAACACACCTTACTATAAAAACGCACATTTGCATAACATTAATTTACAAACGCCTCCTCTGCTGTGCGAGAGTGTGTGTGTGAGGAAAAGAAACAAATTGAAATCTGCTCATTTTGACACAGAAACATAACAATATCCCGATCCTTTTTGTTTCCCTCAGCGCTCTTTCTATTTATTTCCAATGTGAGATCAGGCTCAGAAATCTGTTTTGTAGGAAATGTTATTCATCGCAGCGTCGTGAAAACTGACGCTGATCTTTTTGGAATTAAAAATAAATTCACAAATCCTGTAATGGGAAAAAGCTTGAGTTGTGTTAGTGTTGTATTGAATTATGCATTGTTGTATCATCAGCAGGAGAAACGCCAGGAAAGGCAATACATCCTGGCCGTTACATTATGGTAATACACACTGGGGCAGTAGTTGTAGTGTTAGTGTGCATTTCCAACAACCAGAGATTAATATGTCCACCGCAGACCAGCACCTCCGTCCCCCAGCTGTGGTTTTTTTTATAACCCAAACATATTACCAAAGAGGTTCTAATGCTGCTGCTGCCCTGGAGGCCCCTGTCAGAACACTGAGAACTACAGGAAAAGACGTTTCAAGCGTTGCCTCTCATGTGCTGCAGAGGCAAAAATATTATAAAAGAAAAAAACAGATGGTGAAAGAAATGTGAAAATAAGAGAACGAGGCCGAGGCTGGTTACAAAGTGCAGCAGCAGAGATTTGTGGGTTTGATTCTCGGAGGAACCGCAGGTTTGATTATGTTAGCCTTGCTCTGCTAGTGGCTTTAGCCTTTTACTCTACGGCGTCTGCTGAATACACAAGCGAAAATGAATTTATTTCTGTATTTTCAATCATTTGTTCCGGAAACTTGACCAATTGTAGTCTGCTTCAAAACAGGAGTCTTCAGATGGGACGTCTTGATACAGCAAATCTGATAACTTGGAGTATCTGCTATACAAACCAGCCACTAGGGGCACAAGCAAGTGTTTTTTTGTGTTGGTCCTAAGCGCGGATAACTGGTAAGGGTTGCGTCAAGAAGGGCATACAGCGTAAAATTTAGGCAAAATAAATGATGCGAGACAACAAAATGGTTTCCATGTCAGATCATCTCGTGTTGATCGTTGCGTTGACTTGCTGTGGCAACCCCCGCAACCCCTACAAGCCCGAAAGAAGAAGAAGACAAGTATCTGCCATACCGTTACCAATCCGATTCCATCATTTCTCGATTCCGTCTTTTCCTCCAGTTGCTGCTGATTTCTGCAACTATGGCTGTAGCGTCCAACTCTACAATAATGTTTAGTATTTAAGCTAGGGCTTAAACAAACTTGTCTTCTAACCTGAAGGATCTCAGTTTTAATAACCTGACTCTGCTCACTGTCCTCTCATTAAGGAGCTGTGTCCAAGTTCCAGGTCAGACAAATGTAAGATGTTTATTTTACGATCATGAAAACTTTTATTTGTGTGCGTTGTTCGGCCTAAGACTGAGGTAATTGTAGCAATAAAACTGAAATAGTACGTGTTAAACCTGAGAGCACAGGACAACTCCCAACTAGAATGTCTTCTTTACTGATTAAGTTTTTTTTTTCTGGAACTCATCTCCCTGTTTTGGATATTTCATATATATTTTGGCCAGATCCATGAAGCCCACTGTGTAGTAACACAAGTCACTGCTGTGACACACAATGAGGCTCATTGTCTAATTAGGAGTTTATTAGAGAGACCTTCCCTGTGAGCTGGTAAAGCACTGTACCATGTAACATTCAGGCACCAGCTGCCAGCAGAGAAAATCGTTGTTTTCTACAAAGTTGTTTAGGGTTTAATTGTCTCTGTGTGTTTTGCTCTTATGAAGATAGAAAGGAATCCACTCTGATCTTGGAGCTTTTAAAAAAAAAAAAAAATGAAATTTACTTTGTTAGATTATTGTCACCAAAAATGACTTTTACTTTGGGGATTTTTCATTCATCTTCATCCTCTGCTCCTGGGTTACTGGGTCATCATTCTCCACCACTGACACCCAAATCACACTGCTCCATACTGTCAGCCTTCCTGTGGGTGGTGATCCCAGTGGAAGTGTTGAAACATTGTCATTTAATGATTATTTTTGTCCTGTGACAATGTGTGTGAGGATCGTTTAATTATTAAAAGGTCTTAAAGTTGAAGATTGAAGTGTGGACGTGGTTTTTTTTCAGGCCAGTGGATTCAGAGCATTAACGACTCATGCATTAGTTATGGGATATTGACCAGCGAGTATTGAAAAGTCACCGTGTCGATAGGTTGATGGGCACAAGTGTTTGTGTTCTCTCATTAGGAGGCAGGCTGCAGTTCCTACCTTTAAATAATTAGAACGACTGCACAAAAGAGACACAGCTGCAGTTCCATCAGTAGTTGTTGTACTTGTAGTGCTGTAGTAGTACTCGCAGTACTCCAAGGAGCTGTGCTAGTGGTTCCAAAAAACCACTGTATCTTCTTAAAGGACCAGTTGTATTGATTATTAATTTGTGAAGTTGAATTTGTGTAATAAAAATATAATTTGTTAGTTCAAGCAGCACTTTACTCAAACACACAAAATGGTCCACTCAAAATGTCTCGCGGGGCCACATATGGTCTGCAGGCCTTGGGTTTGACACACGTGGACTCGATTTCACCTGTGCGTTTTTAACCTTTTGTTAAATTGGCTTTATGTTTGGGATTATCTCTTCGTGACCCGTCGTTCGACCATGAAGTGTCTCTGTGATCATTGGTTGTGGCTAATGATCCGTGTGACAAGGTGAGAGCCAATGGCACGGCTCTGAATACGGCGCAAATCAATATCAATTACTCTCCTATTGGAGAATTGTCCAAAGGTAAACACCCAGGCGTCCCTGTTTGACCAGCCTCAGTCTTTGGCTCGGTGCCGTGGAGGAACAAGGGCGTCCCTGCTTTGTTGTCTCTAATTGTCTTTTACCCTTGGTGTTGAAAACTTTGCGAAAGAAAAGCCGTTATGTTTCATCATGATGCTGCATTAAGGCGTGTGACAAGTTGCACCGCAGTTGCATCGCACTTGGCAGGTTCTGGTATAAGGAGTCAGTTCTGCACAGCTGGGCTTGAGTTATGCTGCTGACAAAGCCGTTCCTCTCCAGCACCGTGCACTGTTGGGGACCTGGGGAGGGACAGCCTTTCAATTTATCTCCTCCACGGCCCTTCCCCTCTCTCCCCTAAACACTGCAGGGCCCTGAATGCAGTCAAGAGCACAGAGCAACAGTCGGGTCGCCCTCTACTGATGGTTCTGGCTCAGAGTCTGTGTTTTCTCCTCATCTCTTTTTACCAGGTTACAGTTTCTTCACTCTGGTTTTTCTTTGATTAAATGGACGTTCCAGCAAAAGTTAAAGTTGGGTTTATGAGAGTCATTGGGGTAAAAAATGTCATTTGTTCATGTGAAGGATGAATAGAGACAGACAGACAGACAGGCAGACAGACAGAAAGACAGACAGATAGAAGGATGGATAAATGGACCGAAGGACGGACAGGTAGATAAACAGATGGACGTATGGATGGACAGATAGATGGACGGATGGACGTATCGACGGACAGACTGGTGGATGGACGGATAGATAGACCCATACATAGACCGATGGACGTATGGATGGACGGATAGATGGACGGACGGATAGATAAACGGATGGACATATGGATGGTCGGAGGGATTGGTGGACGTATGGATGGACAGATAGATAGATGGATGGCTGTATGGATGGACAGATAGATAGATGGATGGACGTATGTATGGACGGATAGATAGACGGACAGATGGACATATAGGACGGATTGATAGTTTTCATCACTTTTGTGTTCAAAATCAGTTTCCCATTGATTCTGTGTAATACAACACTGAACCAGAAGGGGACTGTGGACCAGGGTTTGGAACACTATAGGATTTGCCATAATATGTGGAGAACAAACAAAAAATTCAACTTTCACATCAAGCTGAGGGCCACAAAATATCATTCCACGGGCCACAAATGGTCCACGGGCCGCAGGTTTGAGCCCCCCACCATATTCACAGTAGTTCCAGAAAGAAACATTATTATTATTATTCCCTGGTTTGAGTGTAAGGCTCCAACTGCTGCCGTTGTGTCACTTTACTTTCTCCACTCACACTTGTTCAAAGCCCCGTCTCCTTGAACCTTTGTTCTGAGGCGTCCATTATTAGGATGGTGACAACTTTTCCTTTAAATGCAGTATTTATCAAACAGATCAGAGGCAGAGTATTTATGAATGAATCATCAAAGCTTTCCATGCGCTTTGGATTTCAAATGAAGGTGACGAGAGGAAACGTCTGCACCTGTCTTTTTTTTTTTTTTAAGATGAAATCAAGGTTTTTCTTTGCACAAGGCTTTTTGTTCCCATTTCCACTTCACTGTGTCCACAATAGCTGCTCTGTGAAAGACACTGCTTGTGTCTTTCATCTCCTCAATGATTTGGGAGGATCAACACCGCGCACCCTCTCTGTCCTGTGGCGCAGATTTGATATTGCCCAAAAACGCACCTGTGTTTTGTAAGGATTTCACAGGTGCATTTGTCCGTGCAGCCCCGTCCACAATAACGACCTCCTTTAGAAGAGGGTTTTTTTGTTGTGTTCATTAAAATCCTGGTGTGTCACGGATGAAAGGAGTTACAATTTTTGTCCATCTCACCTGTGAATTATTCATACGTGCCCTTGTGCTGGCTCCTGTCAGCGTGGAGGGGGAGAGGAAACGTCTCCTCGGAGAACAGTCTCCTCCAGACGAGGGTTGTTTCTCTGCTGTGGCGGAGAGAGGAGTTTAGACAGGAGCAAAATGGAATGTGTTAACGTGAGCCTTAATCTTTTATTTACAAGCCCAACACCTCAGCTGACATCTGCAGCTTTTGTTGCTTTTACTGTTCTTTCACCGTTGTCAGACTTACATAATGTATATTTATCCAAACAGGAGGTCTGGTCCTTTTCTTTACGTAATGTCAGGGTCAAGTAGGTCCACCGTAGATCTGGAACTTCAGTAGTTTAGGTCTATTTTTATTATCCATTTCTAGAAACCATGCAGTGACAACTTTGCAAGTTTGGTATGAAATATTGTATAATACTCATGATTCATACTATTGTATGAATGTATTGATCTCCCTGTAGTATTATCTCAAAAATCAATGAATGATTTTTTTATTAGATTTTTTTGAATTGAACTAAACCTAAAAGACAATCATGGAGGACTTTAGGACTGAAGTGAGACTGCTTGGTTTAACAATTCCAAAATGGTTGGAATTGAAAGGCTTTGAATAATCAAACTCTGGACGACTTCATCTGATACTCAGGATCGTACCAGTCTGATATTGACATAATGTCTGGATGAAATATTAAAAAAACATTGAAAAACACATCATGCTGTGAACAAGAACACAGTGAAACATCAACATTTACTCAAGCAACTAAAACCCCAAACTTTCCTACTCTTGTCTGTTTCAAGTACTAAATATTGTGTTTGTTTGTAACTGTAGACAGACATTTTCACAGGCAGAATAGGTAAAAAAACAACTTAATTCCGCAGTAAAACAAATCCTTGATGAATAAAAGAATTAATACAATATTTTTTCTGGTGCTATACTCTTGAGAGTAATCCTAAAAAGGGACACCATTAATGTCCATTATCCAGGTGAAAAGGTCCTTTACATCATTGTTTCCCAAAGACTAGGTTGCAAAGATGTTTTTTTTTTTTTTGCATCTTGTTTCCCAGGAGATTATGGTCATTTTTTTTCTGGTTTGTGTTCTTTAAACCATCCATCCATTTCACCTGGTTATCCGTTACCATTATGTCCCACTAGGTCCCAGGGGCAGCAGTCTCCACACCTGACACCCAAATCACACTGCACCATATTTCCTGTGGGTGGTGAGCCCACAGGAAGTCAACAGCCCTTATTGGAATTTGATCTTTTCCAGGACATGAACCCAATGACAGAGACATTGACTCTGGGCCAAAGGAAAGTCCTTGGACATTTCCTCATTAATGTTTCAATAACGGTCAATGATTTTTGACAAAAAAATATATTTTTTTGGACAAAGTTTCTGCTTGGACATCCATCCCAGGATGTGTCATGGTTTCTCACTGGTTTCTCACTGGTTTCTCACTGGTTTCTCACTGGTTTCTCACTGGTAAGGTACTGTATCTGCTGGCTTTAAGGCTCTCCTGGTCGCCTCTATCAGTAGTGTATGGGTCTTGTAGAACGTTCTGGATGTTTGGCAGTGATGAAATATCAACATGGAGAGGTCTGACCCGTTTCACTAGTCAAATGCCTTCTTCTCTGCCTGTTAGTAAACACCGCGTCAGTTTGTATCATAATTGTCCCGTTTTTCGTGTTCCTGAGCAGCGGCGTCCTCCACGTCCGCTCTCCTCCGAGCCTCTTATTACAGGATGCGCGGCGCAGGAGTCAAAGGACAGATGCTTCGTCTCTGAGGACGAGGAGATTGTGGATATCCAGAGCGCGGTGAACAAACGCAGGTGTTTAGTTCTGTTGAGGAATCACTGCCAGGCGGCGCCGTCTGAGTCCAAGTGGGTCAGAGCTTGTTCTAGTTACAGCCGCAGGTTTTCAGTCTTATTGATTGTAATGTGTGAAATGTTAATGACATTTTACACATCCTGAACTCAATGTTTGTTCGTTTCTTTGTCCGTTGGGAGCATTAACATTAAGGTTCTGCCTTTGTGGTGTCATTTTTTAATCTCTTGTGGGTTTATGGTTCCTCTGAAGCTCATGAATGGTTTGGTCCCTGAAGAAAAACAGCATCAACTCAGCATCAAAGCTTGGGCTTTTGATGCAGCCCACGTTGTACAGTTTCTAATGTATAGATTAAGTAGATTTTTTTTTAATGTCAAGAGGTTGTAGGATAATCAGTTTATATTGAGATTGGTCAAAAACTTCTTCAATCAATCTGCTTTCTCTTATATACCTGGTCGAGGGGCAGCAGTCTCCACCACTGCCACCCAAATCACACTGCTCCATACTGTCAGTCTTCCAATGATTGGTGACTGCACTGGAAGTTCTGGGGTACCAGACAAAGCTATGATCTGATCACCTCAATGGCCCAAAACCCAAAGCGTTCTGGACCCAAGTCCAGGCTGCCACTGCCTGGCCAAATTGACTAATAAAGTAATTTATTTTATATTTAATTATTATAATGTAGAATAAAATACCCATCTTAAACATAAAGACATAAAACAGGGAAAATGGAGTGAAATAGATGTAATTATTTTTAAAAAATTTTAAAAAATAAATTTTAAAAACTTTCAAGCCAAAAAAATGTCAATTTTTTTTCTTATTATAAGAAAAACAAAGAAAATAATATTTTTGTAATTTCAGTTTTGAAATGTTCTATCATAAAGTCTTCTCTCAGCTCTGAGCAGCACAGTCTCATGTAATGTAATATAAACATTATTCCATAAGAATGAAGGTGAAAGATTATAACTATGAAAAGTGTGGAGATGCCTTCAATTTCCCTGAAAATTGTACGGCTGCTGTAAATACCAATTCTTTTTAAAGCATTTCTACAACAACACGTATTAAATAAAGATTTATGCATTTATTCAGACTGAATCAGCGCTGAAGTGTTTGCACAAACGTTTAATATGAAATGCCAAAACCCCAAAACCTTAAATCATCCACTTTCATTGCACTCCTGTCGAGTCAAATACAGTGTTTGGCGGCAAACCACAGCAAAGTGATTTTGCTCGTCAGAATAAAAGTTTTATTAAACAAACAAAGGAATGGAGTCAGGAGAAAATGTCTTCAGCCGCCGCTGAATGGTCAACATCTCTGAATCATCTCACGACTTAGAAACTGCAGTGAGTGACGTTGTTGTTCTGCACCAGGGAACGAATGTTACAAAACAACAACACAAGTGGATTCATGTTGTGGTCAGAGTGTTAACAGCCACTGATTTGAGTTCAAACACTTTTCTATAAAGACGTGGCGCTTCTATCAAACCCCTGCTGTAAGTGTTTTTCTCTACACCCAGGCCGCGGTGCTGGGATAAATATCCAAGGGTTGATGATTCCAGATCAACAGCTGTTGAGATGAAAAGGACTACAAGATGAGAAGAGGGAAACCAGCTTGTGTTTGAGGCTGTTCTCTCTCTGTGTGGCTGGTATGGGGCCCTGAGGTATTTGCATATTTATGAAGGTACCATTAATACAAACGCTTAAGTGAAAAATTTCCTGATGACGTACCTCCCCGTGGAAGTCCAAGAGATTTATCGCGATGACAATGGAAGTGGTTCTGCAGAAATTGCAGAAACGGGGCTGCACAGGGAGGCTGCACTTCACAGATTGGCCTGCAGTCGGTGCCGGACTTTTAGTAACAGCCCAGTGAAGATTATGAGGTTGGACGAAAAGTTTGTCCTGCTGTGAGAAAGTTTATATAAAGGTGGAGTTTATAAGTTGTAGCTAAACAGGTAAAACTTGACCTGTTGACCTGATGGCATCATTGATTTGGACAAAGTTTTAAATTTCTCCATGTATCCAGGTGTGGCTTTTGCTCCCTAGTACCTGGTCCCTAACTATCTGGTGTATGAGATTCTCCTTAGGAGAGACAAGGATGGACAGGATCAGGAATGAGGTGATTAGAGGGACAACACAGACAGGAAGGTTTGGAGAAAAAGAATCAAGAGAAGACAGATTGAGATGGTTTGGACATGTTCAGAGGAGGGACAGGGATGGAGTCCTAGAGATGGAGCTACCAGATAGGAGACAAAGAGGAGATTGATGGATGCAGTGATGGAGGACATGGTGGTAGTTGGAGTCAGAGTAGAAGATACAGAGGCCCCTGAAAAAAGAGGGACAAGCTGAAAGGAGAAGAAGACCTGATAAGATCAAGATCAAATCCTGATTAGGGAAGAAAAGTGTTCAAGTCGCATCATGACCACAGCAAAATTTGACTTCTGATTTCAACACATCACAAAAGTGAAGTCCATCACCTTCACCCAGAGGACATGTCTCTGTCATTAGTGTGGAGCTCCAGGAATCCTGGACAAGTTCGAATCTCAGCTAGGCTGGTAGGGTCCTCCCAGAGGACTTATTGGGGACGCTGGTTGTGGAGACCGCAGCCCCCGAGTGAAAATGTATGGATGGTTGGTTGGACTAAAGTGGACATCGGGGACACAGGGGGACAGTGTTTAGGGATGGTGCCCTGATCAGTGCACCTCAGTTTCACCTGTTGGAAGGTTCATGAGGACCTAGTATCATGCAGTGTGATTTGGGTGGAGGTCATGGAGACCTGAAGATGCGAGGATGGATTGTACTCACAGTTGAGGAGAAGGCAGTTTTAAATTTTTACGTCTCTAAGTTATAAACCTAATGTTTTCTGCGTGTTATAAATGGTATAAAACAGGGGTCCGGTCTTGGCGTCCTCTGCTGGATCTCTTGACTCCTACGGTGGTGGAATTGTCCCTGCGCTAAGTGCTATTTAGCTAAATAATTGATGCCTTTGTGGTTAAAAAAGAACAAGAAAAACAAAAGGCCAATAAAACAAAATTACCAGCTAAGCAAAAAAAAAAAAAAAAAAAAAAAAAAAACAAATAACCAACCAAAGAAAAAAAAAAAAAAAAAAAAAAAGAACACAACAAAACAAACACTTTCCTCCCACTCTGAAGGCAATGATTTAAAGTTTGCTGTATGCACAGAGCGCTGGCACAGTAATGTATTTAACATATAGCGCTTGTTTTAATTGTGCTTACTCGGCTCGAGGTTATGGTCTGTTGTCGGCCTGTGGTGCCGTTAAATTACCCCGTATTTATCAGCCCTCAGGTTTGATGTCATTAACCCCGACCGAGAGCAGAGCAATTTGTGCCTCTGGAAGCGATGATGCTGTGGACCAGTCTACATTCAGCACTTTCCGTTCCTCCTTCTTCCTCTTTCCTCCTTTTTAATTTGATCTTTGCGTCACAAACAGAGAAGTCCGTAAAGCTACACTAACAACTGTCTTGTAGACTTTCTCGTCACGTAAGCCTCGCTGTAGATGGCGCCGATGGGGTGGATGGCACGGGCGGAAAAGCACAGTGTCAGTCTGTATCACCCTCACTTCTCAAGCAAACCCACTTTAATGCATCAGTGGGAAAAACAAGCGAGGAGACGTCGTTCCTGCTCAGTGACAGGAACCAGTCGTGTTCCAATTGTTGTTATTTACACTCCTGCTCCTGACGATGTATTTCACCGTTTGTGGTTTTGGACTAAATTAGCAATTTACTGTCACACTGGTTTCGGAGAGAGTTTAAGTAAACATGAGGATGAACAAGAAAAGACCTTCTGATGCAGTTAGTGTTCAGAAGTCGCCATTATCTTTTTTTTCTTCTTCTTTTTTTTTTTTTTTTTTTTTTTTTTTTTTCACCCAAAAGAGAACAGTGGGCAGCAGAGTTTGAGGACGGTGCCAGGCTCAGTGGCACCTGGCAGCTGGTGGAATCAATGGTTATAGCGTCTATTTACTGCACAGTGTCTCGTCTGACAGCAGCGCTGTTTCCTGTAGGACTGAACATTCAGTCATGGAAAAAATGATCAGACCACTCTGCTGTTTTCTTCAATTCCTTCTTCATCTTAATGCCTTGTTCCACTAAAGGGGAAACAATGAACACAAAACCATGCAATGACTAAAAGCACTGTATTTGTCAGTACAATCGCTAGTGATGTAGGAACGGAAGTGATTTTTGTCACTGTCAATAAAACCATGGAAAATGGCCAGAAATCAGCTCTGAAATTAAACTGAATTATGAGCCTTTTTTTTGTTGTTATTATATTTGTCCAGATTAATGTAGATTAAGTGGAAGCAGGACTTTTAAATGGACAAGAAATTAAAGAAAGAGTCTAATAATTTCCTCCTTGACTGCCAAAACATCACTCAATCCATGGAAGGTAAATAAGTCAGTATTAACTAATTAAACTAATGACTTTTTAAAGCCTTGTGAATCAAACTAGCTCCAAAGCCTACAGTAACAGAGTGTTCTATGAGTTTTTGATTTTCAGCTTTTTTTAGTATTAATGTGAATTACCCTGAATGGGCTGTTAAATCTAATGGCATTTCCTGTTGAAAAAAAATAATGTTGAAATGCATTAATTTAAATATTTATCGGAGTGATGACTCACAGATACTGACGTGGTCCAATCTGTGTCCCTTGGAAAATCACGAAGACGCTGCAGCACGAGCTCCGAACATTGTCTTCCATATTAGATCTTAATACCAGCTCAATCTGTGGCCTTTAGTTAAATTATTATGAAAATCACAAGGATGTTGGTCTAGGAATTGAACCTATGACCCAGTATCACTAACATTAAACACAATTTTGCGCCTGGATCAGATGTTTCAATCTGAGCCTTTGAATAAGTGAGTTTAATGACGCCTGTCAACACCAGTGTTGGGCAAGTTACTTGAAAAAAGTAACCTATTACTTTACTAGTTACAAAATCCTAAAAGTAACTAATAACTAATTACTTTCAACACTCGCTGTCACTGCTTCTCATAAACACACACCATGTATTTCTGTGATAACACTTCACTCACACTGATTGTGTTGGTGTAAATGTTTTGCGTTCAAGGAGAACGTGTTTTTATTTCTTCTTATTTAGAAAACACACGTCTTTTTTAAGGTCTGACTTTTCCGAAACTCTCCCGACCTTGTGTGGGGCCGACTCCGTCCCAGGTGTCTTGGAATTCAGGTGCCTAATTAATCATCCCTGGAAATACAATCCCACACTGTTTCCCAATGTTCTTGTCTGCAAAGAGTAATTTAGAGATGCTGAGAAATGTTCTTCACCCATATATCGGTCTCTTCTGCAAAATCCGTCCCGTGTCTTAGGGTTCAAATTCAGCAAAAACAAAACATTTACAGAAAAATAAATCTGAATATCCAGGTTATTTGAACACTTTAATACAATATATGTCTAATATAATGACGTCCCTA
The DNA here is from genome assembly GCA_016785265.1 of Paraplagusia blochii. Taxonomy (NCBI): domain Eukaryota; kingdom Metazoa; phylum Chordata; class Actinopteri; order Pleuronectiformes; family Cynoglossidae; genus Paraplagusia; species Paraplagusia blochii. The sequence continues at coordinate 16,509 of JAFBJS010018603.1, read as the reverse complement.
TTTTTTTTTCAGAATATAAGACTCACTGGATTGTGAAGCGATTTAAGCGGAAGGAAATATGTCAGAAAAGTCAAACTTTCTTCAACAATGTTCAGCTGTGACACAAAAAAATACGAAACAAAACAGACTTTTTGAGTTTGCTCCTCTTCTTCAAATCCATTAAATTCTTCATCGTCAATGTCTGAGTTTAACAGTTGTGGGATTTTGGCATCAACCATCATTATCTAACTTTTCATTATCTGAGATGGTTTTTGTTGCTGTGACTTTGCTGTTCAGTGATGATTTAACTAAGAAATTAAAATCTGTTGTGGGCATTTTGAGGTCCAGTACCTATTACTCCATGTTGTCCAAACACAGTACTGCACAGTATTACTCTGTGAGGCTCCTGACTACAGTAGTTGTAATACTCGGCCAAAACACCATTCAGTGCAGCTCTGTATCTCACCAAAAATGTGCAAAAACATTTTGACAGATTTTTGAGCATCGTTTGAAGTCAGTAAACACAAGCAGAGTCAACACATAAAACGCACCGCATTAGAAGGTTTACGTTTTATGGATGAGAAAATGATCATTTACTTATTTTGAGTTTGCCTTATGGTCCAGAAAATGCAGTATATTATGTCTAAACTAATATATATATATTATATTACTGATATATATATATATTTAGAGAGAGTTTGTGTCTTTGAGATATGGTTAGAAAAATAACCCTGCCAGAGGCTGAAACTTTAATCTTCAAAATCTTATAAAAACCCTTTTTCTTTTCATTTATTCTGGATCTCAGAGGTGACAGAGACAAAGTGTCAGACTTTTACTTTCTAAATAAATGTGTTTTATAGATTAAGTGTGTGTTTCGCTTTAAAATACCGAGACTAATGAGTCTCTGGATGAGTCTCTCAAACTAATTCTGCATTTTTTCCCCACAGGGTCAATATCATGTCCAACGGCAACCTTCGCATATGGAACGCAACCAAATCCGACGCTGGCCTCTACACCTGTATGGCCAGGAACCAGTTTGGAACGGCCAGCAGCACAGGCAGCGTCACAGTCAAAGGTACTTGGTCTCCTCACTTCACCCTCTGTCCACTCAGGTAAAGACTTGATCTGTGACCAGGTGAATTCTTTCTTTTCTTCTGCTGCTGTTCAAACACTTTCAGAAAGTCACGAAGAATGGAAGTTGGGATTTGTTTGTTGTGCTTCTGATTCACAGACTCCCAGACGTTTGTTGCATTGTGGGTTTTTTTAATGAGCTCGTTGCCTCCATTACTGTTGGAGAGTTTCCTGTGAAAAAAAACGCTCTCAGTGTTGTTAGATCATGTGGGCTGGGGATTGTGTTTCCAGCCCAGCCAGTGAATTATTATACTTCATTAAAAATGAATGTGAGCTGGGTATAAACTGCTGTGGATTGAGTGGCTTTATTCTGTGCACACTGCTGTTTTCTGTGTCCTTTCCACAGGGGGATGGTGTTATCGCCTCCTCCTGGTGTATTTGCTGATATAGTCAGTGAACTGTAGCCTCACTGTGACCTCACTGGGTTCCTGGTTCACGTCTGCTGGTGTTATTTATTCTGCTGTGATCGTCCTTGTCTGCAAACTTGTGTAGATTTATTAAATTATTGATTGGAATAAAGTTCATGCCTCCAATCTCAAAAGGTTTTGCTTCTCTGTGGTGGAGTTGTTTGACACATCAGGTATTTTTCCACTAACGTGGACGTCTGCAGGACTCCTGTACGCCTGTTATTTAACTCTGAAATGTCTCCACTGGGGCTGTCAAATGGTTGACATATTTTTAACTAACTGTTTTATTGTAAACACAACTCAACAGACTCCGCAGCTTAATATTTGTTTGCATGTGAATCTGGCATTTTTTCACATAATAATTTTACACATTTAATAAAATAAATGTGAGATATTTAGGTTTAAAAAAATGGGTTTTTTATATTTTCTGTTTTTCAAAGGTTAAAAGATAAATTTTCTTCTTTTATTTTTCATTCATTCATTTGTCTACTTCTTGCTTCTCTATTATTTAGTTAATGTGACCTGGTCTGGTTCAATTGTCTGGGATTTTTTTACCAGAACGAGACAAAAATGTTTTAGTTTTTAAAACGTCTTAATAAAGTTATTAAAGGTGTCTTTTTTACACCTTTTTATACGACTACTTTATCTAATGCATAACATTCATGACACCACCTACAGGTAGAAGACAGGAGACAGAGCTGGAGGTGGGGGAGTTAAAGATGCTGA
>JAFBJS010018603.1:0-14179 GCA_016785265.1 Paraplagusia blochii | reverse complement strand
TCTCTTCAGGAGAGACAAGGATGGACAGGATCAGGAATGAGGTGATTAGAGGGACAACACAGACAGGAAGGTTTGGAGATAAAGCTAGAGAAGACAGATTGAGATGGATTGGACATGTTCAGAGGAGGGACTCTAGAGTCCTAGAGATGGAGCTACCAGGTAGGAGTAGAAGAGGAGATTGATGGACGCAGTGAGGGAGGACATGGAGGTAGTTGGAGTCAGAGTAGAAGATACAGAGGACAGGGGGAGATGGAAAACGTTGAGAAAAAGAATTGTCTTAAAGAAAGCTAGGATGGAGATGAAGATGTTTTGTCAACGTTAATGTTTGACATTTCCAGTGTCTATGCATGTGTCTCTGATGTGAGATTCGTGTCCTTCCTCACCTGGTCCTCAAACAGTTGAGTTGTCAGCAACAGGACTGGTTCTTTCTAGTCTTTTCTCTACTTGGCGACGAAGGAGTCACGAGGTGTGAAGAGTCGTCATGGTCACATCTTCCCAGGGACAGAAGATGCTTCCGATGATGATGAGCAGTTGACATGTCTCAGTTCAGATGTGATTGGGAGTCGTTGTGGTCTCATTCATCTGGAGAATATTTAAGTTGTAAAATTCCCCTTAGATTTTAGGTTTTTTTTGGGAGAACAGATCATCTTCTTGGAAAACCCTGCACTCATTGATTTACCAGTTGAGATAAAAAGAAAAAAACCCTGTCCACTGGTTAGGAAATGGTTTTATCTCTCAAAACCTCTGTCTGTCCTTCATCTTTCTCCCGTGTATCATTTCCTTTCCCTCTCTGTCACTGGTTGTCGTGCCGATGCCTAGTAACCTGAGATGCTGCACAACAATCCTGTGCGTTTTGCTCCGAGTTAATCATGTGAAAAACATCGGACAGGGCTAATTTCCGTGTGCTTCGTTGTCGGGAATTGGAAGTGTGTGAATCTTGGAGAAATGTGCGCCATATGCGATTGGACAGCAGTTTATTCAAATCGACTGCGCTGATATGAACACTGAAAAATACCTGTCAGGAAGCATTTTCCTTCAGCCGCCCAGAGAGAACGAAGCGCCGCGGCCGTCACAACAGATGAGGCAGAGTTAATGTCTCCATTATTCCAGCACTCGGGGTGATATTAGCAGATTAATTGTCCTCGATTACAGACTTGCTCCCTGAATTTTGATTACGCTGGAGACAGGGTGTTACAATTAGGGCTCCTGCCCGTGATTACAGATGGCCGTCAAAGTCCAAACTTCAGACAGGCTTCGTACTGTGTTCTCTGCTGATTGCTGGTGTAAACCCCCCCCCAGGGTAAATTTAGCATAAGTAACCTCGCTGTAGCTCTTTTACCCCCGAAAATAGCTTTTATTCTAGAAGTTCTCGCGCTATTGTGTTTCCCCTGGCAACTTGACACGATTCATCCCTGCTACAATGGCAGCCTGACTACTGTGTGGAGATGACAAAGCCTTCATCCACCCACTTTGGTTGTAGACTGAGAAACATCAGCCGCTGTTCGACAGAGTGCCGTGACATTTTGCTCAGACGTTAATGATCCCACGAGGATGGATCGTGATATCGCAGATGATCCTCCAACTTTTTCAGAGCTATTATTAGGTCAAAATCTGAATTTGGTTTTTACGATCACACACTGGCAAATCTAATGACTTTCCCATGAGCCTCAAATACACTTTCTTTTTTTTTTCACTTTTAATTAGAGCACGGGTGGAAGAAATGAAGTGGAGATTTTTGGCTGCAGAGGCTGGACCAACAATTGTTATTTGAAGCTTCTGTGACCTGCAGCAGATATTCTGCAACTTGGAGTAAAAATGGAGCCAAATTATTCAGCACTGGCTCTAATTGACTTCCTTTCCAATTATTTTATGCATATTTTTCGAATGTTAAAAAAGGAAAAACCCTGGGCTGTGCACACTATAGCACTTGGACACAGTCTCTCAGTTCCTCTCAGTTTCCCACAATGCATTGTGATATCAATTTAAAACAAGGTTCCAGAAAGTGTGTGCATCCTGAGGTTGTGGAAGCTGCCACTAGGGGTTGCCCAAGATGAAGAATGAATTATTTACATAATAATATTGGTTATTGTTGTGTTATAACATTTTATTTTATTTATCAGGTTAAAAGACTCTTTTTACTGCTTTGTAAGATCCTGCGGGCCATACCAAATGTCCTTGTGGGCCGCATTTGGCCCCCGGGCGTTAAGTTTGACACATATGTTCTACTTGGACGACAGTATTTGCCAGTGTGAGGTATTAGTAGTATTAGTATCAGTACTAGCTTGTGGGGTCACCACGGCAACGGACAAGCAGATGTAGATGAATGAATGAAGGTATTAAAAAAGTAATTAAAATACACTCCCTGAGCTGGAATCACCATCAGGTTTCTATAAAATATATGAAATATTGTAAAAATAGACGGATAAATAAACCCAAAAATTATATTGACATTATATTTTTCTTTTTTTTCTGAAGAAACACCAAATAAATAAATAAAATCTAGTTTTATAATCAAGTCTTCTGAGGTAGTTTTACCAAAAAGCTCTCCGTCAATGTCAGACGACAGCAACAAGTAGAAATACAGCAGTTGTCAGTGGAGCCATCTGTCTGTGATTAGTCGACTGACACAGATGTGCAAGTGCACAGCACATGAATACAGTAATCACAGCATCTTGTATGTTTGGAGCCCGTGATGTAAACAAGGACTTCCCTGCCGTCGGGGTTCGTCCTTGAGAGACGGTTTGATTTGCCTGTGTCATCAGGGAGGACGTGTCAAAGAAGCCTGTTCTGTGCAGATGGAATCGTGTGGAAGAGATTGATGCTTTTGAAACAAGGTGAGGTGGAATAGAGCGAGGCCATGATTTTCTTTTATTTCAACTCATTCTCGCTTTTCCTCCGAGGAGAATCGATAGATTGTGTTTATGACTGAAGAGCTCCTTTTGAGCGGAACAGAATGAGATGCACAGAACGAGAGCCAATGACCTTGACTGGAGTGTTCAGGTGGAGGGTCTCGGCCAATCACAGCATCTTTCACAGAAGGCTTTTCACCTTCTACTGGAAAGTCTTTCACCAATTCTTGTTGGTTCTTCCTGGCTGTAGGTGAAGCGTTGCTCAAGGACACTTGATTTCAAGGTTTCTTCTTCACATCCTCCAGCGCTTCATACCTGAACCTGAGATACCAAAATAAAATTATTGACAGAAACCAAGGTCGAAAAGCAAAATATCAAATTTTGCAGCTTTGGGCGCCCGGTAACCAGTAAGAGAAGGAAGGTTGGTGGATTCAAACCTGGAATCCTTCAGGTTTCCTTCAGGATTCCACATTTTTGCCGCAAGGAATTTCATAACTACACTATGGAACCAATATAAACAAAAACACACACGATACGATACACGCGATAAAAAAAATTTAAAATAAATCAAGTCTCTGCAATCGGATAAATAAATGTTTCAGAGAAATTATTGAGATATTTCTTTAGCTTATCTCAACATCGACATAATATAATAAAATCAAAACACACTGCTTTGATCCAGATATTTATCTTTATAACACAGAAGAAGTGCAGAGGATCTGAGAAGATCTCTGAGCTTCACCAACTCTCTGAGTGTCATTTATGTTGTTTTCACTGTGAAATTCTTTGGATTTCCGGCCAAACATGGAGAGATTCTTCGTAGATATTTTGCAAATGGTCAAATAAATAAAGCTGTAGACAGCGCCCCCTGTATTCTTCACATGACAAAGTAGAAAAAGTGATATACATACCAAAGCGTCCAGTTTTAGCTCATCTGTGGTATCAGTATCAGGATCATCAGGATGAAGATGATTCCTGAGGAATTTGAGCCTCATCGTCTTCAAATGGATGAATTAAATCAAAACATACATGACAGTGGTTGGAAGGAGAGATGATTTAGAAGAAAGGATCGATGAGGAGAAGTTCTTTGAGTAAGTTGGGTGGACCAGATTACATAGTTCTGGGTTTCCATTCATCTGAAGCCAATGCCAGGATAAATATATTTGATATACTAGACATTTATGTTCTAACTAGAACAGACTCAACATGATGATGTGGCCAATAGAGGGTGCTGTTGAATCTGGTTCATCCTGTGACCAGTCAACGAAGGGTCTTAATGAAATATGTTGGTTGTGGAGAGGTCATCACAGAGGGGCGGAGTCAGGAGCAGTCACATGATCTAAGACAAATGAAGGTCCTCCAAAGGTTGGAGATCCAGGGTGATTTTATTCCTTTCAGTGCCCTCTATTGGGTAAATGCAGGCATTGCAGGAAAAAGCAGACATGTAATAATAATGGAAATATTACATTTTACCATTAATGTCCAAACACTTAATTTTCTGATACCGAAATGAATCGGTACCGCTGAAACTGAGGTAAAGATCTGAGAACCCAATGTGAAATTCCGGCAAAATTGCCAAAATTTTCAATTTCCAAGAAAAAAAAACAATGTCAATCTTACTGATAACTAACTAAATCATGCTAATATAATATTATCGAACATCTCTTATAGAAATCCACAACAAAATTCAGACAAGTTTGGCCGTCCAGATTAATGAGCCAAACTGACTGCCCCTGGCCCCCGCCCCATAGGTTGCCTAACCTAAGAAATGCTAAATACAAACACCTAAAAATGTGTAGGTGAATTTTGTCCTTTTCTCAAACCTTAGTAAAACACTGTTTGTTTTCTCTTCAAACTTAAAGGTAATTCTTTCCTCTTTATTGCTTCAGCACCTTCGATAAAAGACAGGGACAGTTATTGAAGTAAAAAGCGGGACATTTAACCCTGTCTTTGTAGTTTCCACTCTTGGACGTTTACTGCCTGGTAAGTGTAATCTAGGAAACGCCAATAAGTGTTTGACCCGAGTCAGCAGCGCTGGTTCCCCTGGACGTCAGGCGTGGACGCCTGTTCTTCTCTCTGATTGACCTCACACTAAGTGAGTGGGCGAGGACGCCTTTGTTTACTGTGGCACCAAGTAACGAGGTCTTATAGGAGACTGAAAGGCAATCAAACGATGTGTGTTGTGGTGTCACCAGTCCACTTGTCCATATAATCTTTCACAAATGATGACAGAGGACACTGATCACTGAGTCCTTCCACTGTCATGGTTACTATGGGTCTCAGGAGGACGTCCATGTCCAGGCAGTAAAACAAAACACGCAGAGAGAGAGAGACGGACGTGAGCTTGTGTTTCTCAGCAGAGGGAAAATTCCACAATAAAAGCACGCTGACAGAGAGCAATGTTTGTCCTCCATTCTAGTCAGGCCAAAAAAAACTCTCTGCGTCAAAATTGTTCAGTTTTATAACAAATTTGTGATATTTAGTGTTAGGTACAGCTCACAAAACAAAGCTTTGTTACAGCCTGAAGAAGCTAGTTCTGCATGAAATGGTCCTCGTAAAGACTGGACTTTTGGGATAAACAAACTTAACGTAACTCAGATTAAATTAACTAGGTTAAAATCCTGTACTTTTGACACGATGCACAATGCGATCAAACCTACATAAACAGCAGAAAACAACTTGAACTCTTGTGTTATTGTCGTATATTGTTGAAAAATACATCGTAAAGACCAACTGACCGTCAGGCCTTATGTGGTCAGTGGTTTGATGCCATAACCAACAACTGACGTCTTTGCGAGTCAGAAAAGCGAGTGGATAAATGAGAACGGGAACTTCATTTGGATTTTCCTGTGTGTCCGTGAAGGACCAACGCAATAAAGCTATCGAATTGACTCTGAATGGAGACTGCACTGCTGGCACTTTCTCATTAATCTGCTCTTGTCCAAAAATCATTTGCCATGGTTAATTTAGACGCTGCAGTCACAGAGGCAATTGAAAGCGAGTAATCACAGCACCCCCAAGAGGAAATCAGGCGTCAGAGCCTCTTCTCTGTCCGGTCCACCTACCACCTTTTTCACCCCCACACGTGCATCAGGTGACTGCAGGTGAGGGACATGTTTCCTGGTGAAATGAACTGAACAGTAGGTCTGAGGTTGGAGTAACTGGACAGCGTGCACACGACTGTGCACTGTTTTCCTTTGGCTCCTCTGGAGATTTCTATCCAGCAGAAAGTGGCGTGGCTGAAGACAGAGCTGACAGTGACACATGGAGTCTTCCCCGGATCCTGGAGACACACCATTTCTTGGTCCCTGTGGAGACAGGTCCAGGCACAAACTAATACCGGTTTTTGTAGCTGTGCAGCCTGGTTTGCCGTCTGGCCTGTCTTGTATATCCTTCTATTAACTGACTCTGACATATCCATAAGGATGATGGAAGGGCCCGGCTCTGTGCACAGCCATTTCCTGGACTGAATCATAATGTCGAGGACAGCAGAGCCCAGCAGCGTGTTTGAACAAAAATAGATTAATGTCTGCCTGTCTGTCTGTCTGTCTGTCTGTCTGTCCAACTGACCGCCCGTCTGTCTAATTGTCTGCCTGTCCATTTCAGAGCCGACCATAATCACCACCCAGCCGTCGACGCTGGACGTCACAGTGGGAGAGAGCGTGGTCCTCCCCTGTCAGGTGAGCCACGACCCATCGCTGGAGCTCAAGTTCACCTGGTTCTTCAACGAGCAGCTCATCCATTTCGGGAACCACGGCGGATATTTCGAAAAAGTCGGAGGAGTAAGTGAAGAAATCTTTGTATTTGATAATAAGAAGTTAAGCAATGAAGCTGTAGCTATTGGGAAGGATTACTGGGAAATATTTCAAGTCAGAATTTTTCTAAATTAAATTGATTTATTTATTTCTGAAGATCAATCAAATAAAGATTTTTTAACCCTGCTGTTGCAGCAATAAACATTTGTATTTAATATTTATTTATTTATTTTAATTAATATTTATTTGATATTATTTAACATTCTTTTATTTTATTTAATTGTTAATAAAATAATTCATAATTTTAATAAATTTTTGATAAAATAAATATTCTTCTTTATATATATATATTTTTTTTTTTTATTTAATAGAATTCTTTAATGAATTAATTGTAACTTTTTTTCTTTGCTCTGACAAATACCTGCGGCCCACTGAAATTTTGGTGCGCCACCCACTTTGGTGTCCCAACCCACCAGTTGAGAATCACTGCTGTGGACCAATGGTTGTCAGTGTTTTTTGTAAAACAATTCAATTGTAACATTTTAGATTTTTATCACAGGTAATCGTGAATAATCTCGATTAATTGTGATTATTTAGAGTTAACAGAAGTTCAGGTGCAAGTTATAAGATAATTGTTGTCGGTGGTTGGTGGTTAAACTGTGAAATATTTTAAAGTATTCTTGATCCCAGGCAAATCATTAACTGCAGTATTCTGTCCTGCTGTTGACTCTAGTGCCCTCTACTGTACAACTTGAACAACAACGGGCCAGAACCTTTTACATCAATTTTCATCAGGTTTTGTGAGATGTTTCCATTAGAGTTGGAGTCTTTTAACAACTTCAGTTGCTGAAAATGAATCTTTTTGTCCATAAACAATGAAAACCAAGAATGTGAAACTCATTACATGGATTTATTTCACTTTTTTTTTCTTTTTCTCACACTTCTCCACTTATTTTTTACTGCCTGCCTTATCATTCAGAAAATCCTTAAAGGTGCAGCTACTCTTCATATTCTAGTTGACCTGTACTGAAAGTAACAAACCTTGTGTGTGTTTTTTTTTGTGTGTGTGTACAAAGATTGTTCCTGTCATTAACCCCCCTGTGATCCTGGGACATTGACGCACGGTGCCACCCCCTCCTCAGAGGTTTTATTGAATAAGGGTCAGGGGGAGACTGAGAAGATTCATTGATACGTCTGCTCTGGGCTTCTCCCTACGTCGGGTCATAATAAATTCAGCTGCAGTGCAGTGGAGATGTTTAAATCAAGTGTTTTATTTATGGCTGGAGAATTGCTGCCTGTGGTTTATTTGGAAATAAAAGAACACACACACTGGAGCTGTGACTGGTCTTTAGCAGAAGCTCCAGACTCACACTGAGGTTTGAACTCTGAGATATTTAGGAGCGACCACGAAACCTCCAACGCCAAAACAAGGGCAGCGTTAACATACTATAAATTACAGTTTTGTTTCCAAATAGATTTTTTGATCATTGTCCCTCCTCTGGACATGTCCAAACCATCTCAATCTGTCTTCTCTAGCTTTTTCTCCAAACCTTCCTGTCTGTCTTGTCCCTCTAATGTCCTCATTCCTGATCCTGTCCATCCTTGTGTCTCCTAATGAGAACCTCAGACTAGAACCTTCCTGTGATTCCTATAACAGTGTGTGTGTTTCTGTGTTTGTGTTGTGTTTTTTTTAATGACAGCAACATTCAGCAGGAGACATTTTGATCCGAAACGTCCAGCTGAGACACGCGGGGAAGTATACCTGCGCCGTGCAGACCAAGGTGGACAGTATTTCCATCGCCGTTGACCTGGTCATCAGAGGTGAGTGTGTAACCACATGACAAACACAACTGTTGCAAATAAACATGGACTAATGGATGAGTCCAAGGAGGAATCACAGCAGGAGAGAAACAGACTCTTACTGACAGTCAACTGACTTTATTTACATAACTCAACAGTATTTTTTGCTTTTACATTTATTTAATTTTTTTTAAGTATAATATCTTAATATAATATAATTTTTTATATTTTTATTTTTCATTCTATTGTGGTATGCTACAGTAAATATATTTTAAACTTTCAAATATTTTTTATTTTTACAGGTTCAAAAAAGCGTTGTCTAACCTAAAAAATGGTTTGAATGTAGCAACTGACTTAATTTAAATGAAAAAAACAGTAATTTCTTTTTATCTTAAATTTGACTATATTGTGGTAGGTCACAGTAAATATTTTTTAAACTTTAACATTTTTTCATTATTTACAAGACAAAAAAAACATTTTCTAACGTAAAATAATGGTTTAAATAAAGCAACAAATGCTAAATGGAAAAAAAAAAAAGCTGGTAGCCTGGACATTGAACGCAGCATTGATCCTTCCCTTCTGTTCTTCACTCTGATTGGATCTGCTGTAAACACTGTTATTCTTCCCAGAATTGACGGTAGAAATACTGGTTGATGATCAGATGCAGAGAATAAATCACCATGGTAACCAGTAACATAGTAACTTGACTAGCTTGAGACATCAGAGACTTTATCTTTGGGTTTTTTTAATACCTCCCAGGTGTCTCTACCACAGCAGGGATGAATATTAATGATTTTATGAAGTAAAAACATTCTTTATGAAAGCAAAGATATATATAGAATTTATTAAATATTTGGAGAAATATCATTTGGTATTAATTTCCATTTTTTCGGCCAACAAGTCTTCAGAATTGTAACATCGACTCTTCCTTGTGTCAATTATTGCTGATGTTCTGACCTTCAATCTTTGGTTATTTTTCTACTCTAACATATGTTTATTTGTATGTAAATCTTAGCTGAAAATAATACAAAGAACAGAAAAAATTGTTTTTTTTTTTTCTTAAATCTGTGGAGAACTCAGTGTCTAATTAGTCCATGAAGCTCCCATAGGTTTGACACTGATCTGACATCAGCCTCAGGGAACCAAGACACTCACTGCATTTCCATGTCCACTTGATTTACATACTCTTCCTCTGACTTTCTTCCTGCCTTCCTCCTCTCCTGCCTTCCCGGCCGTGCCATCACTCAGGTCCCCCGGGGCCTCCTACCAGCGTCCAAGTCGAAGAAATCAGCGACACCACGGCTTCTCTGTCCTGGAGGCCTGGTCCCGATAATCACAGTCCAATTACAGCATATACCATCCAGGCCAGGACACCATTCTCCCTGGGGTGGCAGGCTGTCACCACAGGTAAGCTTTCTCCAACCAGCCGTGGCCTCCTCCAATTACACGGGAGGTGGGGGCGGGTCTTCTCCGTTATACTGCCTTCCCTGTGACCACATTGCAGATGTAATTTTTACCCTTGCACCAAAATGGTCCAAAATTCCAGTCCAACCTCTGACCGCCATTTATTCCCACTCCAGGGAAACACCTTAAAGATGTTTGTGGTTCCTGCAGTGGAATTCAGGGCAGTGAGTGGAAAGTGTGGGTTGGTGTTAACATTGTACGGATGTTGTAGAAAGGCTCTCAGCCATCCATGCATGAACGCCGTAATGGGCTTTTATCCTTCACTGTGTCCCGTTGTCCTGACAATTGTGTTATTATGGGACAATTTTAACTCGTTCACTGTGTCAACGTCAAGAATTCAAAGATGGAAAACACTCTGACCTGAATTCACATGGAAATCCTGCTGAGAAATGGTTGGGAATTTTAAGGAAGTGGAATTCCGTGTCCACGCAGACACTGTGTACTGGACGACTGGAATCTCTTTTTTTTTAGTTAATGATTGAATTCACATTTTAAATCAATTATCAGACCTTCCTGCTGCTTTTTTCTTTATTTAATTCCTAGTTCCTCTACAGCAGGGGTGTGAAACTTCCCCCTTTAACGTTCTCTACTACTTCCACCTTACAACAACAACACACATAGGGCGCACTGCACATTTTGAAGAAAATCTAAGACTTTTATTTGCACTTTATTGTCGTGAAAATACAGTGTGTTGTTTTAGGATTTTGTTTTTTGAAGTGCTAGGGGTTATTTGCAGTGTTTTCAGAAATAGTAACAGGCAGAATAAAATGTGCAAAATTCCAAAAGTCCTTTTTCAGAACCGTGTCGTTCACACTCCAAATATAAACACGTTTTGCAGGATACGTTTGACAAACTGTTAAACTTTAGATCTAAATTTCGCTTTACATTGTTAATATGTACGTTGGTTTTTTTTTACTTCTTTGTGACTTGAAAGTTTCAGCAGGACTGTCAACCTGGAGAAAAGTTTTTTGTCAACTTTGCACTAAAGTGGTCTTGTGTTGCTCGTGCCAGTTCCTGAGGTGGTGGGGGGCAACCGGCTGACAGCTACAGTAATAGACCTGAGCCCTTGGGTGGAGTATGAGTTTCGAGTTGTAGCCAGCAACACCATCGGGACGGGAGAACCCAGCAAGCCGTCCAAACAAGCAAAGACCAAGGGAACAAGTGGGTGGATGAACAAACTGTTGTTTTTGATTATTCTTGTCTGTTCATTGTCATCTTCACCCACGGACATGTTAACAGTTGGATTCTTTATGGAGTCTACTCTGACTCCAACCACCTCCATGTCCTCCCTCACTGTATCCATCAATCTCCTCTTTGTCTCCTACCTGGTAGCTCCATCTCTAGGATCATTCTTCTACCAATGTATCCACTGTCCCTCCTCTGAACACGTCCAAACCATCTCAATCTGTCTTCTCTAGCTTCTTTTTCTCCAAACCTTTCTGTCTGTGTTGTCCCTCTAATCACCTCATTCCTGATCCTGTCCATCCTTGTCTCTTCTAAAGAGAACCTCAGCATCTTTAACTCCTCCACCTCCAGCTCTGTCTGCTGTCTATTCCTAGTGTCTCTAAACCATCCATCATGGCTGGTCTCACCACCGTCCTGTAAACTTGTCTCCTTAGCTTCTCCTCACACAGTTCACAGATCAGTCTTGCATAAAGGCTAAAATGCAAAAATCTTTTGAGCATTTCCAACATTATCTATTGGGAAAATGTGAGCATTGCAGAAAAAAGCAGAAGTATAAAGATAACAATATTAATAATGTAATTTAGGCCTGATCAATATGCAAATGAGCCACCTCTGGTCCCCGGGCCATAGTTTGTCCAGCTCTGGTAAAGACAAAAAATATAGTTTTTTTTTTTAAATTAAGTTGTCAAAAACAATACCTGTTGTAGTCTGTCTTTCCTGTTTCCACTTAGTGATTATTTTTATTATACTTTTACTATAACTGTTAGAGAATGAACCAATATTTAGCAGCGGAAACATTTTATTCTTATTGTTAAGTCAAGTTAATGATTCCAACTTGTTATTGGTTCCCTAACCTAGAGATATTGTCATTGTGTCCATATTGTCCGTGTGTCTCTGTTGACAGCTGTGTTTTTTCATAATAAAGTTGCCTCATTGACGGTGATCACAGCTTCCTCTGGGTTGTGCCTCTTCTTTACAGCTAAAACCATTCTCTCTGTCGTTTTCCTTCCAGCTCCCAAGGTCACACCAGCCAACGTGAGTGGAGGCGGAGGCAGTCGCTCTGAATTAGTCATTACATGGGAGGTGAGCAGGCTCACTCCGTCAGGACTCCCCTCATCCGTGCAGACGGGAGCCCGACGCCATTATTCTCTGTGGATCTGTGCAGCTGCTTCATTAATAACAGCTGAACAGCCTAATGTATGGCATTTCATTTTTAAGAACAGAGAGGCAATAAGTGCCGCTGTCGCCCTGAGGAAGAGGGATGTGTCTGAGGCTTCATTGAGATAATTAAACTCATTGGCTTCTTCCAAGGAAACAACTTTATTTTCTTTAATCATTAATTGACTCATTCATTATTTCTGTTTCGTTCTCCGCTCTCATTCATTCACCCTCGTTTCCGATCTTTTCCTTCATCAAATCCCTCTGTCGTTCATAACTTCTTGTTTCTTGCTTCGTCTCTTTCTCTTGCAACTGGATGACTTATATTTTAGACTGCTGGTCCCCAACCACTGGGGCGGGGACCTGTACCGGTCCGTGGTGTCCCCATCTGACTATTACTTCCACTTGATCCATACCCATATCAACAAAAGAACTGACCAATAGAATGGCTAGGATTCCATCATCAATAATGCAACTATATTTGATGAGGAGATATTTTCTCAGTGAAGACAACAACAATAAACTCAAAGTGATACAAGATTCTAACTTTTTACTTGAGAAATCCTTGTTGTGCCCATGCACAGTTAATTTCGGGTAGGAACATTTTATAGGTAGGAAAATATTTCAGAACACTTGAAATTGAATTATATTAAGGGGTTCCATGAAAAAAGTTCCAGACATTTAACTGGTCAGTGGCACTAAAAAGGTCGGGGAACACTGGGCAACACGGGCAACACTTACTGTTGTCCTGGAATTAGAGTTTAAAGAATCATAAGGTCAATCTCTGTGGTCTCCTGTTTTGCAGCCTGTTCCAGAAGAGCTGCAGAATGGACCAGGGTTTGGGTACGTCGTTGCATTTCGACCACACGGCGCCACCGGTTGGATGCAAGCCGCCGTGCCGTCTGCAGACGCTTCTAAATACGTCTTCAAAAACGAAAGCATTCAGCCTTTCTCACCTTTTCATGTGAAAATGGGGGTTTACAACAACGAAGGAGAAGGACCTTTTGGACCCATCACCACCATCTACTCTGCTGAGGACGGTATGTGTGCCTCTATGTCATACACAGCATGTTTGGAGGAGTTTCCTGTGTCAATTTTGTCAATGAATGCATCACAGAACAATGCATGCACAGAAATTCAGTTTTTTGAAGGTAAATTAGCTTTTTTTGTGATTGGATATTAATTTAAAAAAGCTATAAAGTATGTCAATTAGTTACTTCTCCAAAAAAAGTGAGTAAATAAGAGCTATAAGAGCAACTCCAGTTAAAGAATATGAACTTATTTTAACTCTCTAGATTTGCTTTTGATCCATGACGTTTATTTTGAAAGTTTCGTAAAAAAAAAAAAAAAGAATTTGCAGTTTGTTTTTTTCTTTTAGAAAATCCCAAATAAGCAAATAAGCAATATCACTTTAAATTTCCTGTCAAAGTATGATAAAAAAACAAACAGGTCTTTGGTCTTAATCCCATGACAAAAGCAAAGGTAAATAGATCCAGGGAATGTATGCCCCAAACTGATCTGCCAAGTGAAAAAGATTTGACTAAAAATGTAATACTGAATTATTGACGTTTAAATTCCCTTTTACTTTCAACCATTAATCACAGAAATATATGTAACTAAAGGTTTCCAAAAGTAATGTTACGTAAAATATGCAACAAAAATCATTGTGTGGTTTAGATTAAGAAAATTTGATTGTCAACCAACAAAGTCAAAGAACTTTATTCTCAATGTCCTGGAAAATGTCTTAAAAAATCATATATTTAAAAATCATTAAAGTTTACTGTTAACTCATCTTAAGATACATAGCAAGGAAGACATCAAAGGTCCTAGTAACTAATTAAATGTTAAATCCAAAAGTAATCTCCAGACATGAAGGTTTTTCAAAAATGACTAAAAGTGCATTGATTTGTCTCAAAATACTTAGTTATTAATATTTTGGTGGTTAAAATTGTGAAAATTTATAATTTT
>JAFBJS010018598.1:0-18435 GCA_016785265.1 Paraplagusia blochii | reverse complement strand
GTAAACACGTCAAAATACGACAGCGTAATTTCGCTACGTCACTCCGTCACCAGCCAATCAGAAGTTTCACTCGTTTGCAGCCAATCACACGGCAGTGTCCCCACGAGGGTCCGTCTGTGACTTCACTAAACTGCGTCCAAGGACCAAGTTCACGTCTTACGAAAATTGCGTCTGGAAGTGGCAATGGCGAGCATTTGAGTGTAAGTATGTTAGCATGTTATCATATGATACTTACACTTGAATGCTCGCCTTTATTGTAGGACGTAAACTTGGTTCTTGGACGCAGTTTAGTGAAGTCACAGACGGACCCTCGTGGGGACACTGCCGTGTGATTGGCTGCAAACGAGTGAAACTTCTGATTGGCTGGTGACGGAGTGACGTAGCGAAATTACGCTCACAAATCTGGTCGTCGTAAGACGAGTCTCAAAAATACAAGTTAGCATGCGCGTTTCACAAATTAAAAGCACGATTTGCATGCGCGTACCACAATTCACAAAAGTATTTGGAAGAAAGTTGTTTGTGTGCTCTTCTCGGAATACGCACGCCGATCCGTGTTTACTTGTGTGTTCTTTTTGAGACTATTCTGGCTCCATACATAGTAACATCAGTGACACCAGGATTTGAGAATCCACACATATACATTACATCACTCTTAATATAGGCTCATCAAGCAACACTTAATTTCAGAGCATTTGAAATACATTTTTTGGATTTTTTACTTTTATCTGTGCTGGTGGCCAAGTGGTTGACAATTTGTTGCGTCTCCACTAGTTTCTGGGGTTTGATTCCTGTTGTAGCAACATTTAAGAAAAATGAACCGGCACATGTGAGCATTCAACAGAGGGACTGGACACAGGAATGATTACAGCCAAACAAGTCAATGCGTAGAGTTGCCTCATACTCTCACTCAGATTTTTGATCCCGGAAAGAAACAAGGAATTCAGCGTGATTTTTCCCTTCAAAATCAGCTACGCCATACATTAAAGTCAGTTCTGTTTTCAGTCAGGAATCAAACAAGATGACGTTGTCAGACTTCTGGGACAGCTTATCCAATCACGTGACACAGGCCAGCTAGAAGGCTCTGAGGTCGCACTCGCAAGATGATTGGTCTGAGCCGCTGTAAACTGAACGGGTTGTGTCAATTCACTTATATATGGCAGAACCGTCTCTTTTGAAGGCTCTGCCAGATTTCATGGAACCTGACAACACTAGCTAGCTGAAATACGATTGGATGAAAAGATTTGATTCAACTTTTTAAATTAAAAATATCTTTTATATTAATACAAAATTAATAATGCAATACATTGTATCTAAAAAAATACTTATGAATAAATGTGTTTTTCTGACTATGTTTAGGCCAGCATTGAAGGCTTTGCTGGCCCTGACGGACCACCACTGGTTCAACGTGATTTGGGTGGTGCCACTAATCCCGCAACACGGCAACGGACTAGCAGAAGAAAATGAATGAATGAATCCACCAAAACAACCAGACTGGACAGCAGGGGTGGGGCCAGACCCCTTAAAATGGGTGGGCCCTGAAAAAAATAGGGTGGGCCAACCCCAAAGTATTATTACAGCCCTCTCATTGGATTGGGTGGCTACGCCTATGCTGGACAGGCTCAAAGAAATTATTCACGGCCTACTCCAGGTGATGGGTGATGATCATTATGTATTCAATAGTAGCATAGAAATACTGTACCAACCAATTCTTCTGAAATTGATTCACCATCACCCTACCAAAGCTTGGTAGGCCATCGTTGGTTGCCGGTGCGACGTCTAATACATTTTCTGTCTGAAAAGGAGCAATTTAGTGCATCAATGGCTCGGCAGATGGCAACCACCGATTCAATCTTCTTCACAGATCAGGCAAAAGAACGTAATGGAGGCAGGTGGACGCCATCGGAGTGAAAGGGTGATTTTTCACTAACCGCTTGTCAATACAATCCAGCACAAAGCTGCAGTACGTCAGGTTTGAAAATGATCTATTTGCTGAACAGTGGATGATATTGGGCGTGCGAGGTGTTTTACACTGCAACATATATCACAGCGCGGAGGTTAGAGGTGAACTAACCATGAATTATCCAGTGGCAGCGCAGGAATGAACAGGTCAGTGAGGAGGGACGTTCCGCACAGCGAGAAGAAATCATGACAACCGGCACATTTCTGATGTTTTGACTACCAGAATAAACAACTTGTTTATCTAAAAAACATTGCTTTATTACAGTAACGTAGCACACAATGTTGTTTTCAGTTAACTCACAAAGCCATAATGATCGTGTTTCTAAAGCAACAAACCCACAAAGCACAACATAGTTAGAGCTGCATCAACATGTACGGCAACATAGTGTTAGCAATATTTCCTTACGAGATAGATTCACAATTTTTCTTCCTTAGTATAAACCAGTCTCTGAAGTAGACAGACAGGCAGGCAGACAGATAGATAAAAAGACAGACAGGCTAATAGAGAGACAGACAAATAGACAGACAGGCAGACAGGCAGATAAATAGAAAGATAGTCACATAGATGCCTCTCTGAAAAGCAGACATAAACCAGATAAACCAGTCTCTGAAGTAGACAGACGGGCAGGCAGACAGATAGATAGATAAATAAACAGACAGGCAAATAGTTGATAGACAGGCATGCAGACAGACAGGCAGACAGGCAGATAAATAGAGAGACAGGCAGGTAGTTGATAGGCAAGCAGGCGGACAGGCAGATAAATAGAGAGATAGTCAGATAGATGCCTGTCTGAAAAGCAGACAGACGGGCAGACAGACAGATAGATAGATAAATAAACAGACAGGCAAATAGTTGATAGACAGACAGACAGGCAGACAGATAAATAGACATACACTCTGACAGACAGATAGGTAGATAAATAGACAGACAGACAAACAGATAGACAAGCAGGCAGACAGAAAGATATATAGACAGCTAGACAGATAAAAAGATATATAGACAGACAGAGAGATATATAGACACACAGATTGACAGAAAGAAAGACAGGCAGGCAGATAAATAGACATACAGTCTTACAGACACATAGGCAGATAAATAGACAGACAGGCAGATAGTACACAGGCAGGCAGACAGACAGATAGATACATGGACCAGACAGACAGACATATAGTAGGTAGGCAGATAGACGGATGAATGAACAGAGAGACAGATAGTAGATTCGATCGGCAGACAGACATACAAATAGACAGATAAACACATAGACAGCAAGACAGACAGACAGATGTTATTCTTCTCTCCCCATCAACACAAATAACAAAAGTTCTCGTCTGTCTTGCCGTATTTGTGATTTGCGATGTTAATTTGCGTCAAGCTAAGAATGACCGATAAAACTAGATTATTGATTACTTGACCACCAATCAAATCACACCAATCACCAAAGTAACTGTGCTTGGAGACAATAGCGTTGCCAACCAAAAACTTTAGATAAGAACAAATCTCACTTCTATTAAATAATCATTAACCAATTTTAGGGTCCAGATGCCTACACTCCTGGTTCTAAGACAGATAGTAGCCGAAATATGATCTTCTGATCTAAATACTCAAAAAATTCCCTCCCTAGAAATGTCAACCCAAATCAGATCTCTCTGATATACCATAAAATGTGTTTGTTTATTAACCTTACTCAATTTATTAACTAAAGTATGATTAAGTCATCTGATATATTTTACTACCTGTCACAGAGACTCCCTTCATTTCACGGTCCAATGATCTTTCTTATGGTGATATAAATGATCTGGAGTAAAGAAGTAATATTTACAATTTAAATTCACCTGAGAACCGTTGAAACCATCTGCGTTGCCATTTTCCCAATTTATGTCCCCAGCGGACATCTGCCATCTATTCACAATTAAACCGCCTGTGCAGTTATGTGTAAAGTAGAGGGCTGTAAACCAGTCACGTGTTGAGAGCAAGAGCTCCATAGATTATCATCAGAGAATAAACAGTGGCGGACAAGCTGGAAGGCCCAGCTGCAGGAAATCTAATTGAAAGCCATTTAAATTTAATTCCGCCTGAATTCTGGACAAAAGATTTGTTGCGATAGGAAAAACCTTTTTTTAAAAATTTGCCTAAGGCTGCCCACCTGGTTGCCATTTACTATTAAACACCCTTTCACACACCTAGATATTGCGAAGACACACCAACACATATTATACTTCAACAGTTACTGAAGGTCAAACATTTCCAGAATCCCCAACAACATTAGCTTCTGGCTGGGGACCCCTTTAGCAGGGACTCACAGCTACTGTTCTACATATATAAAGAAACATTACTTTTAGAATATATTTTCTTATTTCAATTTGTTATTAAAAACAAGTACAGCAAGAGAGGTTTCAGAAACGAGCAAAGGAAGCCATCTATATCTGGAACAACCACCCTTGAACAGAGTGGGAGGTCTGCATCATCAATTGCTTGCTACAAACCATTCTGCCTTGAGATCCTTTTCTAGGAAGTGTTCATCAATACCACAACGTGTCTGACCACGACACCCAATCACAGCTGGACATGTGACAGGCAAACTGCTCATCACCATCAGGAGCAGTTTCTCTGCTGCTAAAAATGCTAGTTTCAAGAAGCCTTTTAGTGGCGAGGTGAAACGCCTCTAAAAAAAACTAATATGTCAAGTTGCCCTTGAAGTCACAATTTCTTAGAATTGGATGGACCTGGATGATCGAGAACCTACACAGACAATCTAAAGTGAGAGGTTGAGAGGGATATAATTTATAATAAAGAACTTCTGTTCCCTCTGACACCAACCAGAAACTGATCGTCTGAACGTCTTACCTCTCCAAGAAAATGTCCAGTTGCCCATTGGCCCATTTGATGCTTTGGGAAGATAAATTGACGGAGATGGAGATGCTTGAACTGTGCCGCAATTACGTTGCGGGCAGGCCTTTAAGTATCCAAGTGAACCTAGGTGTTGAGTCATACCAAAACCCATCCAGGAGACCCACTACCAACAGGAAGGCTTAAGAGGGTGTAGCACTACAGTGTTATTTCGGTAGCGGTCACAGCAGGGAGCCCAACAATCCATACTTTGGTAAACTTGAATAGTCCCTGCTCAGACTGCTGCCCCCCAGAGTACTGTAACTGGTATGCGGACATAGATAAATGGATGGATGGAGATCTAGGTCTTAACATGTCTACCAAAGAAGTGGGGTCTACCAAAGTAAACAGGTCCTAGGGGATGACTCACATCAAAGTGGCTCAATAGCTTTTGATGACACACCAACATCCTGGAGTCAGGCTTGGGGTTGGGGCTCCTTTGCAAGCACCTGATGGCCAGGCCTGTGTCTACAGGAACCCAATGGGCTCGCCTCAAAGGAGTGATATAGGTCCACCATCCAGGAGTTCCACCACCAGCAGGATGGTTTAAGAGGGTGTTTCACGGTGCAGTGTAAATTTGGGTAGCAGTCACAGGAAGGACGAGTCATACCAAAGTGACTCAGAAGCACCTTGTGATGACCCACCACAACATGGTAGTTCACCTGGGTCCAGTTGGCTTCATACTGGAGTCAGGCTTAGGGCTCATGTGCAAGGCCCTGTTGGCCAGGCCTGTGTCTACAGGAACCCAATGGGCTCGCCTCAAAGGAGTGATACAGGTCAACCATCCAGGAAATCCACCACCAGAAGGATGGTTTAAGAGGGTGTTTCACGGTGCAGTGTAAATTTGGGTAGGATGAGTCATACCACAGTGACTCAGAAACACCTTGTGATGACACACCACCACAAGGAAGTTCCCCTGGGTCCAGTTGGCTCCATCCGGGCCACACCCTGGAGTCAGGTTTGGGGCTCACATGCAAGGCTCTGTTGGCCAGGCCTGTGTCTACAGGAACCAAATGAGCTCACCACAAACGAGTGATGTAGGTCCACCATCTAGGAGATCCACCAAAAGCAACACAGTGCCGTGTAAATTTGGGTAGCAGTCACAGGAACAAGGCCAATAACCCAAATCTTGATCAACTCGAGGTCCTTGCTCAGACTGTAGCCCCCAGAGTTCCGTAACAGATATTCGGACAAAGATGAATGGATGGATCTCTAGGTTCATACAGGTCTTTCTATATTACAAGGAATATGCAGGTGCGACAAATTGTATAAAGTGAATTATGTTAATCTTTTACGGTTCAGGAAATATCGGATATATGGGAGAAATAAAATCCAATCTATTCCTCTAATCTCTCCAATTTCCTGCCCCCCTCCCCGAATGGCACCACCTTGATATCTGGGTTAATTGAATACAACTAATATAATAGTTTCATTTACAGTCTTTTAGGAACTGAGGATCGTCTTCGGAGATATTGTCTGCCCGTCCCCTGGTTACGACCTTCTGGTGCTGAGACTTTACCTCCTTATAAGTCTCAATAAATTGTGCGAGGAAATTCAAAAATCGACTAGTCTCTCTTATTTCCTTTTAAACTGGAGGGAAAAAAAAGTATAAAATATACCTTCCATAAAAGAGTAAATCTCCTTGTCTGGATCAGACAATAATCCTGGAAAGCAGCTGGTAGTAATAATGTGGTGACTGACTGCCTCTACGGCAGGAAGTGAAGGATTTTGTTATTTATGGTTGTTTTGGACATGATACTGTATAACATTTTTCAACAGGTACTAACTCATCTTTGTTTGCAGCCATAAGCCTCAGCATTATCCATCCATCTGAGGAGGTTTTGAGCATCCTTTTTTTAATTTCTCCGCTACTCATTTTTCTTCCTCCCATTATTCGTGATGTTCTTTTTCTCTGGCACTTTGTGTAATTGATTCCTTCTGCAATATTTGGATCTCAGACTTGGTCCCATTCTTGTAATAATATGACGTTTTTTGAATAGAATAACACAGTGACCAACTCTAATAGAGGTTTTTGCATAATGTGATAATGTTATTTAGTCACGTTAACACTGTCCTCTGTGAAAGAAGAAACTCGAGAGTATTGTGCTCTTGTCCACCCTTGTCTTTGATCATAACAGAAATATCTAGAAATACGGCCGATTCAGCAATGCTGTATGTTTGGTTATATTTAGGGATGGCCGAAATATCCGTCCACCTATAAATATCGGGCGGATATCAGCATCATTTTTAATAGCAGATCATATTGGTATGGGTTTTTCCACCGATATTCAAATTCCGATGCTGCAAAGCCACGGTCTTGGCAAATACACTGGACTTCCTCATGGGGTACTGAGTCAGTACTAATGACACTTTGACGGCCATGTGATTAATGATGTCATTTAAAGAGACAGCTACAATCAGCAATGCTACGATAAATGTCTGTGGTCTGGGGCAAGGAGCTGGTCATGT
The DNA here is from genome assembly GCA_016785265.1 of Paraplagusia blochii. Lineage (NCBI taxonomy): Eukaryota > Metazoa > Chordata > Actinopteri > Pleuronectiformes > Cynoglossidae > Paraplagusia > Paraplagusia blochii. Next base: position 11,120 of record JAFBJS010018598.1, on the reverse strand, counting down.
GAGGGAATGACAATACACAACAACAAGGCAGCAGTAAGTAGCAGCTGTCTCTCAAAGACACAGAGTTAAATACGGTAAAGAACAGAGAAGAGCAAAAGAAATCAGACAAACTTCAGGGAGTTTATCGTCCTGGAGAACCAGACGCTCTCTCCCATTCAAGACGCTGTTTCATAAGTAAGAATAAGTAGGGATGTCCGATATATAGATCCACCGATAAACATCGGGCCGATATGAGCATAATTTTTAATATCGGATTTTATCGGTATCGGTTTTTCCACCAATAATATTCATCCGATGCAGCAAAGCCGTGGTCTCGGCAAATGCGCTGGACTTCCGCATGAGGAACTGAGTCTGCAGTACTGACACTCTGACCGGCACGTGATTAATGATGTCATTTAAAGAGACAGCTACAATGAGCTGTGCTACAGTAACTGTCTGTGGTCTGGAGTTTTCTGTGAATAGAAAATTGTAATTCTTAATGACTGAAAGGAGCTGGTCATGTTGGGGGTTTGGGGGTTTTAACACTTTATCACAAGGTGTTTTTATGCGGCGAAGTAAAGAAAAACAACATTGGATTCAACGACAACGAAACGACAAAACAAAGCGGCGGCGGCGGCAGCAGCAGCAGCTGTCTCTCTCTCTCTCTCTCTCTCTCTCTCAAAGACTCGGAGTAAAAAACGGTAAAGAACAGACGAGAGCAAAATAAATCAGTCAAACTTCACGGAGTTCATCGTCCTGGAGAACCAGTTGTCCGCTCCCGTTCAAGTTGCTGTTTTTATTAAACGTTTTATGTAGCCGGGCTACTGTAATGTCAGGACTAATTGTATTCGAAATAAGTATTTCTGGGACATTTGCCAGTGAAACGCTGTTTGGTGTCGTCTCTCATGTCATCAACGAAAGGAGTCGTTCACATTGTGACGATGCTGAAATGTTTTTTCTCTCATTAAAGAGGACGTTTTACTCTTATACTGCAGTTGTTTCTATCTGTGCCAATTTATATTGACTATTGTTGTGAGGCTGAATGAGTCCAGTTTATAAAGTTAATCAATGTTTTTGGAAAGTTCTTCTGTCCAACACTAGATATTTCTTGTTTACATTAAAGAATCATAGGACTGTTTCAGACAAAATGGTAAAAAATAAATGTGTCATTTTTCTATAACTTATATTGAATTAGTGTATTTATGTTGTACACAGTTATTTATAGAATGACTTTAGTCTGATATCGTACTAATTCAGGGGAAATCACCTGCATATATCAGTATCAGTTGATATCGGTAACGGGAATGAAGTGTTTGTGGCAATATCGGTCAATATCGGTATCGGTAAATGTTATATCGGACATCCCTAGTTTTATTGATACCTGGGGTTTCTTTAACTTATAATACAAGTAAACTTCCTACTAACAAGTACTTCCTGATGCTGATCTACTGATGCACATCAGTATTTATGTAACTCACCCAGGTTTAACAGAGTGATGACATCATTACAGATACATTTACGTAATTACAGAGGAATATTAGCATTATCAAGCTTGGGGTTCCTCTGGGAAGAGACCCAGGACTCTCTGCTTTCGAGGCAGGCACGGTGAGTCCTACACTAGGGAACCGCACCATAATCTAGTACATTAAAACATCAGAAGAGTTTGTCTCACATCTGGGAGCCATAAAGGAAGGCAAAAGGTTAATCACAATAATAAAACAACCCAAAGAAAGCAAATTACGTACAAGCAGTGAATGTTAACAAAAGTATTACTTGACCATGTGTTTGTCCACTCACAACTAAGTTCTGCAGCTGCTGTCTGAGTACACATGTAAATGATGCAACACTTTGACAACTTTGCCAATAAGTTGTAGGGAGATTACAATTGTTGTGGTTTTTTTACATTGTGCAACACCAACTTAGACGAGAGAAAATGATGTCTGTCTTGTAAATAATTCCGCTGGAAGAGCAACCCGGGCAATTATTTTTTTTTTATAGTTACTTAGAAATATAATGAAATGAATATTTTTTACAACAATTTTTGTAGAAATATGTAGATGTGTATAAGAGACAGGTGCCATGCTCAGTGGACCTCAGTGATAACCTGGCAGTTGGTGGATTCGGACCTGGAACCCTAGTCCGGTTTCTTAACCACCAGGCCACCACTGCTTAGCATGTGTCAAGCATAATTCTGCTTCTCCTTTCAGTCTGTCTCTTCTTAAGGTGTTGCCACAGCGAGTCAACAATTTCCATCTCCCTCTGTCCTCTGTCTCCTCTACTCTAACTCCAACTATCTCCATGTCCTCCCTCCCCTGTCTCTTATACACATCTCACATGTAAATGATGCAACACTTTGACAACTTTGCCAATAAGTTGTAGGGAGATTACAATTGTTGTGGTTTTTTTTACATTGTGCAACACCAACTTAGACGAGAGAAAATGATGTCTGTCTTGTAAATAATTCCGCTGGAAGAGCAACCCGGGCAATTTTTTTTTATAGTTACTTAGAAATATTATGAAATAAATATTTTTTACAACATATTTTGTAGAAATATGTACAGCATTCTGTGATGCACCAATATTTTTCCCATCTGTCAGTCAGGCTGGTCTGAAGCCTTAAAATGAAAACAAACAAAAAAAACTTGAATTAAAGACAAAAAAGTTTTTTTTTTTTCTGTGAAATTATTTAACCTGTCAAATGTGTAAACATATAAATAAACATGACACTCAGGTATCACCTCAACCACTGCATATGAGCCATATTACAGAGTAGGTTTAAGTCCAATCTTAAGGTACAAAGGCCGTCCAATTCTTAAACCCCACGCGGACAGATTGTTTCAGTGGTCACTACTTTGTGGCAACTTTATCAATGTCGATATCAATACTGATATCGATATGTGGCAGTGCTGGCCTAGTGGTTAAGGAAGTTAATAGCACCGTTCCTTCCCACTTAACCTCCAGAGGACTAACCACTAGCAGGAAGACTCACAGTATGGTGCTGTGTGATTTGGGTGGCAGTCGTGGAGACTGAGACCCAGTAACAGAAAGAGGATGAAGATGAATGAATGAATGACCAGTAAGTTTTGAGTTACTTTAACCCAGTAAAACACAGTAAAACAGCAATTCCAATACTGACCCTTAAAGATTATGTATTTTTTTGTATAACAAAAATAATTCTGTCCACAAGGGGGGGTATGACAGAAAAAATAATTAAGAACCACTGCAGTAACAGGTTTGTAAGATTTCTTTACAAAAATACATGAACAAAATTAATCAATAAGAATACTACTACTGATAATAAAAAAAAAAACATTTTGTTCAAAAATACTTAAAAAAGCTTACAAAAAGGGTTTAAAATCCCAGTAAAACCAAAATAAAAAAATAAGAAAATAAAACCAAGACAAACAAAAAGAGATTCTTGGGTATAGGGAATGTGAAACAAGTGAGTTTTAAGACGGGATTTAAAGGTGGAGAAAGCTCTGAGTTGTGGAGATGAGGTGGAAAGGTGTTCCAGAACTGGGGAGTGGAGCAACTGAGAGATCTGGCCCCCATGGTGCTAAAGTGGGCAAGTGGCACAGAGTGGTGGGTGGAGGAGGAGGATCTCAGGGACCATGAGGGGGTGTATGACATTTAGAAGGTCGGATAGATAGGGAGGGGCAAGGTTGTGAATGGTCATGTAGGTAAATGGAAGGAATACAGTGTGTTATAGGGATGGTCACCCTGTCCTCTGTATCTTCTACTTTGACTCCAACTACCTCCATGTCCTCCCTCACTGCATCCATCAATCTCCTCTTTGTCTCCTACCTGGTAGCTCCATCTCTAGAATCATTCTTCTACAAATATAGCCACTGTCCCTCCTCTGAACATGTCCAAACCATCTCAATCTGTCTTCTCTAGCTTTTTCACCAAACCTTCCTGTCTCTAATCATCTTATTCATGATCCTGTCCATCCTTGTTTCTCCTAAAGAGAACCTCAGCATCTTTAACTCCTCCACATCCAGCTCTGTCTCCTGTCTTCTACCTATTCCTAGTGTCTTTACTCCATCCCATCATGGCTGGTCTCACTACTGTCCCTACTACCGATCACTCCTGAATACAGATGATACCAAACAAAATGCAGATCCCAATTAAATATATAAAACAACTCGAAACGGAAAAAATTTAAACACATCATAGAATTAAAAAAGAAAGATCCTTCCTTCTTGTTTGTTTCTTGATATCCAAGTCTACTGCATCCCCTGACTTATGCAACAATCTTCTTCTTCTCCTTCTTGTCCTTTTGGCTTGTCCCTTTTTCAGAGGTTGCCACAGCGAGTCAACAATTTCCATCTCCCTCTGTCCTCTGTCTCCTCTACTCTAACTCCAACTATCTCCATGTCCTCCCTCCCTGCATCCATCAATCTCCTCTTTGTCTCCTACCTGGTCGCTCCATCTCTAGGATCATTCTTCTACCACTGTATCCACTGTCCCTCCTCTGTACATGTCCAAACCATCTCAATCTGTCTTCTCTAGCTTTTTCTCCAAACCTTCCTGTCTGTGTTCAGTTCTACATATGCACTAAGGTACAACCGTATTGAAGACAGTGTACTTTAGCCTAAAAACTGGGAACAGAACTTGTCAAAAACTTTCATCATAATAACATCACTGCATTCCATCTACCTTGGTTATGTCTAATCATCTACACATGCATGGAAAAAAATTTAATTTTGACTCCATTGCTATTTGCATGCAACACTTTCCCCGGCTGTCATCATTCACGCTCATTAGCAGATAAAAGCCATATATGTCCCGCTCTGTCACAACCGCTCGTTATAAAGTGCAATGCCACTCTGGAGGCCGCAAACTGCTGAGCAACTGTCATTAATCAAACTAAAATATGGGAAAACCTGGGAGTAAATGTTCCTCTAACTAAGTGTTTCCTTTTAAAGCCATCTGACTTGAGACAAATGTGTTTTATCTAATCATCTTTGTTGCCAACCTTTCATGTTGCCAGTAAAATCCTCAGTATAGTAAGAATTTTATTCAAGACAACCATGTCCATCAACAGTTTCCACCTAAGCGAGACTACAGAATGAAACCTCTTCTCCATGCCAGCAGTTGTGGTATTGAATTTAATGAGCGCTTGTTTTCTCCATCAATAACTGTCACTCCGTACATCATTTTCTTCCGTCCGTCCTGTCATGCTTAAAATATAAATATCAAAACAGAGGGAAGATGGTTGCTCTGTTCTTCTGACCAGCTCTGATCCTGTTATGACAAACATGTAAATAAACCGCTGTAAACCCGGGTATATTTATTTGTTGCCGTTAGCTATTTCTTTGTCGGCATACTCATGGTCCTTTCAAATTAAAATAATAATGACAATTCTGATGGACACTTGTGTCAACATTAAGGGGATTTAGAACATATGTGTCAACATTGTTTTAATAATACAGGGAAACTAACAATATTATTTTAAGCAATGGACGATACATATGTTACATATACAGTACATACAGTATATAAATATATACATATATACATATATATATATATATACACATATATAAACAGATCCAACATATGCCCTGACATATATATATATATATACACACACATATACCTGTATATACCCCATACACAGATATAAATACATATATATAAATATATATATAATAAATATATATACATGCATGCATATACATGTGCGTATGTATGTATATATATTACGTTTATATATTTATGTGTGTGTATATATATATATACAAATATACATATACACATATGCTGACCTGGGATCAGTTAGTGTCACATTCAAAGTGTCACATTCAAATAGTCACTATTCAATGGTGCCTAATAGGTATAAAAAAATGTTGTTAAAATGTTGTTTGCATGTAAGTCGGGGAAATAATACAAACAAACAAAAAAATATATATATATATTATATATTATTTCATAATTCGATCCACTAGATCAGTGTTCCCCAACCTTTCCTGCGCCACGGACCAGTTAAATGCCTTACTATTTTCATGGACCGGTCGTTAAGTTGTGGCAGATAAATACCCCTTAATAAAATTACATTTGTGGTGTTCTGATACATTTTCCACCTATAAAGTCTTCTTACCCAAATTAACTGGTGCATGCACCAGGGTTCCCCAAGCGCACACAGCTTATAATTTTCTCCTACCAGACCCGTACACAAGGTTAGAATCTTGTATCAATGACTCTGCTTCATTTTGAGTTTATTGTTGTTGTCTTCACCGAGAAAATATGTCCTAATCAAATATAGTTGCATCATTGATGATGGAATCCTAGCCATTCTATTGGTCAGTTCTTTTGTTGATATGGGTATGGATCAAGTGGAAGTAATAGACAGATTGGACCAAAAGGAAACATTGCGTCCCGACACCAATTCCCCCACAGACCCATATCGGTCCCCGACCCACTGGTTGAAGACCACTGCACTAGAGGTTATGTACTACTACAAAGTATGAAACCACACCAACCGGAAAATGAAAGACAGATCTCTGACAAAGCAAAACGGTAGCAACTCGCTCCATTAAACAGAGTTTCTAATTATGTTTAACAGACTTACGGCTGTAAAACGACCTCCCAGTTCTTCATCTTTTGCTTTTGTAATTGGCTCCTGTGTTGACTCTAAACATCTGTTTTTTGTTGTGCTCCACTCTCAACATTGCCATGGGAGATGTGACTGTAATCTCGCCAAAGATTTGCAGCTATGCTGTGTTCATTTGTTCCTTAATTATTTTCCATTCACAGCAATGGTGCTGTTTGACTGCAATCAAGGCAATTACTGCGGGGTATTAACATGGCAGTGAGTCAAAGTGGAAAAGTTTTGTTCCAAACAAAAAATTTAATTTGAAAATATGGCAAATGCAACATTTAGGTATTTTCCAAAAGTGTCATCATGAGGCAAAACATTTTTATTAACCAACAAGTTGGAGTAAAATGCAATAATTTCCCCAACTTTTTTGCACCAGTTAAATGACCCGCACTATTTTCATGGTCCGGTCGTTAAGTTGTGGCAGATGAGTACTCTTCAATAAAATTTAATTTCTGATGTTCTGAATTATTTTCCTACCTATAAAATCTTCCTACCCGAAATTAACTGTATGGGCGCAACACGGACTCTCAAGTGCACAAAGCCTATAATTTTCTGCTACCAGAGCGGTATACAAGGTTGACTTTGCATCATTTTGAGTTTATTGTTGTTGTCTTCACTGAGTGAATATATCCAAATATAGTTGCATTATTGATGATGGAATCCTAGCCATTCTATTGGTCAGTTCTTTTGTTGATATGGGTATGGATCAAGTGGAAGCAATAGTCAGATGGGGCCAAAAGGAAACATCATTTCTCTCCAGCCCGGCACCAATTCACCCACGGACCGGTACCGGCCCCCTGCCCAGAGGTTGGGGACCTCTGCTGTAGAATAGACTATAAATCCTTCAATATATCATTAAAAAATAAACCTTAGATTTAAAAAGCCAGTTAAATGTCTTGTACTATTTTCATGGACCGGTCATAAGGTTGTGGCAGATAAATACCCATAAATACAATTAAATTTCTGGTGTTCTGAAATATTTTCCTACCTATAAAATCTTCCTACCCAAATTGACTGTGCATGGGCACAACAAGGATTTCTCAAGTGCACCTAGCCTATAATTTTCTGCTACCAGACTGGTAAAGTTAGAATCTTGTATGAATGACTGTGTCATTTTGAGTTTATTGTTGTTGTCTTCACTGAGAAAATATTTCCTAATCAAATATAGTTGCATTATTGCAGATGGAATCCTAGCCATTCTATTGGTCAGTTCTTTTGGTGATATGGGTATGGATCAAGTGGAAGTGGCCCAGCACCAATTCACCCACGGTGAATGTACAGTAGGATGTTAGGAAAACATGATACTTTCCTTTGGTTGCTCTCTCCTCACTGCTGTTTGCTCTGTATTTGCTTTCTAATCTAGCCTCTGCTGTCAGCTGTCACTCTCGCACTAAAGGCAAAAGTGGAGAAAGTCAAACTCAATCACGGTAGATAACGTACTCGAATCAGTCGGTGGCTGCTGAAGTCGATCACTGGGGTTCAGACTGCCCCCTTCAAAGACTCCTAATCTCTACAACCATTCATGCTGTGTCTGATTGTGGTCAAACAAAACAGATTAGGAAGAAAATCCTGTGAATGTTATTGGTAGAGCTGTTGTGTACGCCAATGCACAAAACATTTAACAAAAGTTCAAGGGACATGTCAACTACAGCCTAATCTATGTGACCTAAGCCCAAATGCTCGAACGGCCATTGGGCAACATAAACAAACTTCTGCAGCATTCTAGAGGAGAAAAAAGGTATGGAATTGATATCAGTTTTGTCAGATATTCCAAGTTGCTCTATGGTTAGGAGACATGAAAGATTTGTATCTCTAATAGACACGAAGACATACAGTAGATACTATCTACTTTATACTATGATGAATGTTCTCCTCTGGGCTTGTCTCTTTTTCAGGGGTTGCCACAGCGAATCAACATTTTCCATCTTCCACTGTTCTGTGTATCTTCCATTCTAACTCCAACTACCCCCATGTCCTCACTGCATCCATAAGTCTCCTCTTTGTCTCCTAACAATATATCCACTGTCCCTCCTCTGAACATGTCCAAACCATCTCAATCTGTCTTCTCTAGCTTTGTCTCCAAACTTTCCTGTCTGTGTTGTCCCTCTAATCACCTCATTCTGATCCTGTCCATCCACGTCTCTCCCTAAAGAGATCTCAGCATCTTTAACTCCTCCACCTCCAGCTCTGTCTCCTGTCTTCTACCTATTCCTAGTGTCTCTAGCCCATCCATCATGGCTGGTCTCTCCACCGTCCCTCCACCTTAGCTGACTCTCTTCTATCTCAGATCACTCCTGACTCTTTTCTCCAGTTGTTCCATCCTGACTCCACTCTATTCTTCTCCTCAGTCTCTTCCACAGTCTCTACTGCTCTGGACAGTTGATCCTCAGTATCTAAACTCCACCACCTTCTCCACCTCTGCTCATTGTAACCTCACCACTCCACTGTTCTCCTTTTCATTCACACACGTACTCTGCCTTGCTACAACATTCCTCTTCTCTCAGGGGGCTGCCTACTTTCACGTAAGTTCACAATGTCATCTGCAAACATCATCGTTCATGGAGACTCCTGTCTGACCTCCTCTGTCAATCTGTCCATCCCTAAAGCAAAAAAGAAGAGACTCAGGGCTGATTCTTCATGCAGTCTCACCTCCACCTCAAAGTCTTCTGTCCTTCCAACAGCACACCTCACCACTGTGGGACTGTTCTCACACAGATCCTGCACCAATCTAACATACTCCTCTGCCACTCCTGACTTTCTCATACAAAACCACAACTCCTGACTTGGCACCCTGTCAAAAACAATAAGGAATATCCCTTCTTGTTTTTTTTTTTACATTTACACAGTGATCTTGGCATCGACCTGGATGTGTCTGTGACATAAACAGTATGTTGAACACACATATATAAATTAACTCGTGCAGAACATCTTCAGTAGAACAAATAATTACTTCTGTAATTAGGGCTTTGCAGTTGTACTATGGATTGCACCTATTAATTCATAATATTTTTTCTAAATAAATAACCAAGTCAAAATATAGAAATCAACAATGTCAACTTAATGAGTTAGAGTGAATGAAAAAGATCAAATCTAATAGAGTTCCGTAATAACAGTTGAAATAAGAACTCATACTTGACAAGGGTAAATATTTAGACAGGAGTAGACATTGCAGAGCACAGGCCCGTGCAAATTGCAGACGCATGAGAGTATAATTCAGTTTGGCAAATGTTTTCTTTTACCCGAGTGAAGAATTATATGATCTGCGTTATTGATCCAAACATATTAGAGTGATTTTAATGAGCACAATTTAATGAGGTGAAAAAAAAAAAAAAACCCACACAATTTAAACATGCACATAACCGTTTGCTCATTAACAACAAGGTTTCAAAACTTTATGAGGAAGTTTTTTGGCAGTGAAATCGTACGTAGAAAATGTGCTCAAAGCGTCTTGGCTTCGTGGTTTGATACGGTTTTATCAGAAAGTATATTAAAGTATCATCTGCATTGCAAAGAAAGGGTATTTAATGGGTTTAAGGAAGCACATGAATGATTAAAAAGGACAAGTCTTTGCAGGCGTCTTTGTGGAATCATCAATAGTGCGTACAAAGCAAGCTGTGATGATGGATGCAGAAATAAAGTCCGATAAGAAAAGTACCGGCATCGGGCCATGTTTTTGAAGCTTCAACGTCATGATTCACTAGCTATCTCCTTCCTTGATAAATGCGTTAAGAAATAAATTATACATTTTAATCTTCCGATCAAATCCTTTTCATACTAGCACAAAGACAAATGCATCTTCAAACAACCTAAAACTAGATACATTGAGGGCAACGGGACAGACTACAGGGGAATTGTGGTATTTCATCTAAAGATGTCCGATAATATCAGTCCACGGATACTATCTGCCTGATATCAGCAATCTTTTTAATATCAGAGAGTATTGGTATCGGTTTTTCAACTGATAATCAAAATCCGCAAAGCCGTGATCTGCGCAAATACGCTGGACTTCCTCGTGGGGTCCTGAAACTTGGAGGTGGGGGACAAGAATTTAACACTTTATCACAAGGGGTTTTTATGTAAGACGGAATGGACTAAGTCAGTACTTCCCAATCTTTTTCTGTTTTGCCCCCCCCCCAGCAAGAAGAAAACAAGTTGCGCCCCCCACCCCACCACCTACTCTCTACCGCAACTATAAATAATAGCATTTGTCTATGAAATAGTTCTAGGTACATCTCTGCATAACATCGTATCCGTGTTAACATAAAGAAAACAAAAAGAGATATGGTTCAACTTACAAGGATGTGCAATTACACTTTATTGTAGTACGACGGAAAAAAAAAGAATGTTCCCCAATGTCCCAGGGGGACCCGCCCCACACTTTGAAATCCCCTGAACTAAGTGAAATGACAACAACGCAGATGTTTCTCAAAAAGTCAACGTTATATAATATTATATATAATAACAACATATTATTATAATATATAATAATATGTTGTGTAAACATTTTGAGTATTGTTTACCTGCAAAGAATATGCAA
>JAFBJS010018570.1:0-29427 GCA_016785265.1 Paraplagusia blochii | reverse complement strand
CTGTCCCTCCTCTGAACATGTCCAAACCATCTCAATCTTCTCTGGCTTTTTCTCCAAACCTTCCTGTCTGTATTGTCCCTCTAATCAGCTTATTCCTGATCCTGTCCATCCTTGTCTCTCCTAAAGAGAACCTCAGCATCTTTAAATCCTCCACTTCCAGCTCCGTCTCCTATTTTCTTCCTATTCCTATTTCTGACCCCCAAACTGGAAAAAAAAAAAGGAATTTTGTATATAAATTAAACACACAACAATGAAAACATGGCAACCAAGTGCAAGACTCAGGTGAAGATGCATATATATTTTTTTTTCTTGTTAACATAGCACAAGACAACTTGCAATATACAAAAACATAGACATACACATATAAAAAACGTAAAATCCCTCAATACAGCAAAACTTTTGCAAGTTTATTATTTAATAAAATCCACTTTGCACAGATAAAAGGAGAAGCTCAAAAAGGCGAGGATTTTTGCAGTCAATTATAGTACGCACTGTGAATGAACGGTCTATTTACATACAGCAATGCATTACTCCGCAATCCTGCAGACAGGAAGTAGTTGTCAAGTGGTGGAGCATCAACAATCCAGTATCTATGTCGTGACCCCTGTTGTCATTTGAGGTTAAAACAACGCATTCATGATCATCACATGACATATATTTCTCAGATAAAACATCTGTTGAACGGTGCTGTAATCATACCATTAACTCACAGTCTGACCTCCTCAGAAAACACTGTGTCAGTGAGAGGTGTCTGTGTCTCTCATATAATCACCATTAATATGAGGAGGGACGGAGAAAAACAGGAGGTTTGATTCATACAGTCATGGGAAAAAAATGATTAGACCACTCTTTCTTTAATTTCTTGTCCATTTAAAAGTCTGCTTCCACTTAATCTACATTAATCTGGACAAATATAATAACAAAAATAAGTTTAATTTCAGAGCTGATTTCTGGCCATTTTACATGGTTTTATTGACAGGGACAAAAATCACTTTCGTTCCTACATCACTAGCAATAACATTGTACTTTAGTCATTGCATGGTTTTGTGTTCATTGTTTCCCCCAGGTGATAAACCTTTAGTGGAACAAGGCATTAAGATGAACAAGGAATTGAAGAAAACAGCAGAGTGATCTAATCATTTTTTTCACGGCTGTAGTTGTTCAGTAAACGTGTTGCATGAAATGCATCGGCCGTAGCACTCTGCTCTAGTGTGTTTTTTTTATAATTTTTAATTGAAATCCCGCCCCTGGCTTAATGCAGCTGTTACTGCGTCACCAAGCATTTAGCAATAACAAGAGGTTTTTCTCCAGTCTGGTCCTTGATTGATGAGAATTACAGCCATGAAAATCACAATGTGGTGTGATAATGATGATGACATGAGTAATTATGAAAGATTCTAATGGGGTCTTGGTGGTGGTAGTGATAATCAGGATGATGATGATGAAGACAGATGGTAATGCTGAGCCGGAGTCACACTCGCATGCTTGAATTAGTGGAGGTTACTGCCTAACATTGCATGCACGGGGCTGCATTGTATGTAAACGACCTGAGTGGAAAATGATGTGTGCGCCTGTGTGTTCATGTGTTTCAGGGGATGATGTATCTGGAGGAGCGCAGGCTGGTCCACAGGGATCTCGCCGCCCGAAACGTCCTGGTCAAATCACCCAACCACATCAAAATCACTGACTTTGGCCTGGCGCGCCTGCTGGATGTTAATGAGAAGGAGTATAATGCTGATGGAGGAAAGGTAAGTCAGGCATTTGTTCTCCAAGACCTCGAAATGCAGCAGTTTGAGGTTAAATTCCTCTCATTTTTACCAGGTTTTTCTTTTCTTTTGTAGACTTAAAAAAGTGCATTGGCCAAGGACATTGTTTTATGAAGGTCACAGTCATGTACAGACATTTTTATACTCATACACAGAGGTCGAAACAGAATCAATAACTGGTCAGGTGGGTTAATATTGAGCTTAAAGCGAAGGACAAACTCAGACAAAGTTAATATTAATATAAAATGTATATATAAATATATATATATATGTCATCATACACGAACTTTAACTAGTTCTGTGTAAATATTGAAGCAACAACCAAAGCTTCATGTTACATATGATGAAATAAAACACATTTTCTTTCTTAATTTTTTTTAATTTCTTAATTTTCACTAGACAACAACAACAAAAAAATACCCAAACCCACATGTATCTGATGTAACATAGTGCATATATCACCAATACTACAAATCCAGCAATTATATAGAGCAGGGGTCTCAATCTCAAATAATTTGGGGGCCACATCCCCCACATTTCACTGAAGGGCTTTGTCAGCTTTCAGTGTTTACTACAAAAAAAAATAAAAATAAAAAAATCAGTTTCTCATATACTCTGTGTAATACAACTCCGACCCAGAAGGAGACTCTGGATCAGGGTTTTGGGAACTATAGGATTTACCATAAAATGTGGAGAACAAATCTATTAAATATTATTCTAAATTCAACTTTCACATCAAGGTGGGGACCGCAAAATATCGTTCCACGGACCGCTAAAGGCCCACAGGCCGCAAGTTTGAGACCCCTGATATAGAGACTTTATACCAGTGGGTGAACTTTGGTTATAATATGGTCGGATGGACCAAATATAATTATTCTGTGGTCCAGATTTGGCCCCCGGGCCTAAGTTTGAGAAAAGCAGGGTTTTTAGCATCCATGTCCAAGGGTTGTCGACCAGCTTTAAGTCCCTCCTTAACACCTGGTAAAAACCAGTCCAGTTTTCTCCTCATCAGTCGGACAGAAACACTAATTATTTCAGCTCCAACAGCCGAGGACAGTTGTTTTTTGAAGAATCCTTCCCTTTGTTCAGTCATACTGCTCACAGGCAAAAACCATGTCCTCCGTGCCAGACATAAAAACCAATAATGTTTGTACCCAGCCATCCTCACAATACGCCGTGCAAAACTGTGGCAATTAGATTGAGCCCCCGGAATGAGGTGCTGAATAATGGAGCATCCACACTGAACGCAAAGCAATTTTTCACATTGCTTTACTTACACCACTGAGGTTGCTGGAATATTTGTGTTTTCTCTCGCAGTAGTGCTGCGAGAGTTGTAAGTAAACACAATACTGCGATTACATGCTAAGGGCCAATGCTTATTTTAGGAATGTTTGCAGTGTAGTGTACCCAGTGGAATATACAAGTATGTTTTCAAAGGCAAATGCTGGTTTTGTGTGTGTTGTTAATGTGATGGCTATTGATTTTTCCTAAGGATTTGCAGTCAGTTTATCTAAATTTGCTTAAAGCGGCTCGTGTTGAGATAATAGTAGCTTCAGTACAAAAAAGAAAAAAAATGATGGAATGACACAGCATCTCAAGCATGGCATTCATACAGTGGACAAAAAAACCAAAACATTAGCTTTGTCATCAAACAGCCGATTGGTCAAACTATGTGTTCTTGGTTGGTTGGAATTAAAAGATAGTAGCCACACCGGCCCTTTGTGCAACAGTTTGGACATGACTGGATTAGGATTTCCACATTGAAACTGACAAAAAAATATAATTTAAATTCTTTTCTTTTCTATTTTAGCGTAAGCGGCGATAGTTTGTCAGAAATTTGAGAGCCTGTGTAAAAACCTGGTTAGAATACGTTGGTCCACTGTGGAAGTAAAACCACTGAGGCAGCAATGTTGCTGGACTGTTGTCTTTCAATGGCTACGGGATTGGTCTAGCACAGTCACGTGACAAACTGTGCCACGGCTAGCATGTCAAACTCAATTTCACAGTAAGACACAATTATAAATTGGCACGAAGTCACGAGCCTAGCTGAATATTTATTGAAAATTTAAACTTATCCAGATATTAAATGCAGAGGCGGTGCTAAGGTCTTCTGGAGCCCCCTAGCAAGATATCGCTGGGCAATATTATCATATCATGAGAAATTAAATCAGTGGTATTTGCCTTTATCTGTAGCTTTTCCAGATCCTTTGAGATCCTTCCAGATCCTTGCTATAACAAAGACCATGTATCACGATAAAATTCTGCCAGGATATAAGGCCTATATGTTTGTTGGCCAACTCTTGACATATTCCATATGATCTTGCAGGCCAAATATATTTACTCTGGGCCAGATTTGGTCCCCGGGCCAGAGTTTGACACCTGTGCTTTAAAAGTTGATTTTGCATAAAATACATCGCCATAAAGAAAAAATTGCGATTAACTATTTTGATAGAAAATTGACGTCAGTTGCTCTTTTCAATGAAGCTCAAAAAAAAAAAAAAAATCAGTCCATTGTTATTTTTTTGTGTTTTTGGGAACACACAAATACTGTTTGTCCTTATTAACCTACTGTAATACTACAGCCTGTCCTTAACCATTTTATTTATGTTTCACTGTGGTAAACAAGTGACCTTGTCATTGTCATATTCTCCGCAATCTGCTTTTAATTGTCACTTTTGGCTCCTTTGTGACACACAATATTTTTGAAATACTGTTTTGGATTTTATCATCAACAAGTGGTAAACACAGCTGACAACAACAACAGCGTCAACCAATGACATCCATCTGAATTTACCACATTTAGGGTAAAAATAAAAGACCAAGAACCGAAAGAACAATCTGATCTTGGTGTCATTAATGTAAATGGTTTTCCCTTCTAACAATAAGGTTTAATTTGGGGGTAAGAATAAATGTTTTGAAGAGTCATTTTAATGACAAAAAGCCTTTTAGGATAGGTTTAGAGAAGTTTTACGATTATATCTTTTTTTTTTTTCCTCTCTGGTACTTTTGATTTAATTGGGTTTTATTTGTGAAAAATCCAGCCAATATTCAAATTTTACCTAACTTTCTCAAGTTTTTTTTTTTTTTTTTTTTTTTTTTGTTTGTTATTGTTTTCTTCTTCTTTTCTCTACTCTTTTTTTTTTTTTTCTTCTTTTTTTTTCTCTTGGAGTAAAAACTAATAAAAAGAGTTGGATTTTAGTCCTTGGTTGAAGCAAAGAAGCAGATAATGAGTTGCAAAGAAAATATCCCAAAATTCATTGAACTGCAATGGGAACACAGATTGCAAACGTTACCAAATCATTTAAAAATGTTTTTAAAAAATTCTCAATTAATCTGTTCCATCTTCTGATTTGGATTTTTTTTTCTTTTTCCAGATGCCCATCAAGTGGATGGCCTTGGAGTGTATCCATTACAGGAAGTTTACTCATCAGAGTGACGTTTGGAGTTATGGTGAGCCAAAGTTTTTGTACTTTTTCCATCCACAACAACCAAAGTGTTTGGTACAGAAACTTTTGATAAAAAGTTAAACAATTGTATTTACTTCTCAAGCAAGTTTTCCATAGAAAAACGTAAACTTTAGGCCAATGTTCCTTCAGCTTAATGAGGGTAAGATAAGAGAGTGGAGGCAATGGTGCGGAAAAATGGACTTTGGGTTTTTTTTTTTACTTTGGTGTGGGTTGAAAATAGAGCTTGGATCAGCCTGGGGCGAAGACAAATGTTTTGTCTCTTCTGGGTTGAAAGACATTCTAGGGCCTTCTGGAAATACAATGAAGGTCCTAGAAAACAATATTGTATATAATATATAATATAATGTTTTTTATTTAGTATATTAACCTAAGTAATAATTACTCAGTCATTGTTATGAACTTGGACTAATATTTCTTAGGAAACAATGGGTTGCTAATGGGGCAGGAAATGGACCAATCACTATCTTTCTTCCACTGATATCTGGGTAAAATAGTGACAGGACATTCTGCGACTGCAACAAAGATACAAACGAATGGGAGAAGTATTTCAGTTTGACAGTTGTCCAAGCCAATCATATACCATTGAGTTATGGGCGGGACCATATCATGAAACAAGGATAGCACATACATGAGCCGCAACCAATGAAATGAGTGTAAAGGACAAAACAAAACAACAATGGTGACGGAGCAGCAGGTTTTTGCCGCTTAATAAACTCATATGTGAACAATTATACATTTACAAATAAAACCGGTATCTAATCTTCACTATAACAAAGAATGTATATTTTTACATATGGAATATTCACACTATCATAGCGTAAATGGCTGCAGTACCTGCTGCAGACTTATGGTGACTTACGACTCCTCCTCTGAAAGCGCTCTGTCCGGTAAATAAATGTACGCAGGAGGCGTTTTAGAAGTTGGATTGTCTTTATGTCACACATACCATACTTTGGACACCACGTGTGTTGCTTTCAGTAGTGAGTGTACGCTTGTACCCTCTCCAAAGTATACCTTGCTTAGAGCGCCACCACATGTAAATCGATTTCCTTTCTTTTTTCATTTTTTCCCCCCAACTTGGGTGTGTATATATTTCAAACACACATTCCTGTTGAAGGTTCTGACTGACTTTAAACTCTGTTAATCAAAAATGGACATGATGAGTTTTATCAAAGAGAATACTGAGCGTTTGATTAAAAGTGTCAGTGCAGTTTAGGGCATCCCAGTCCCCTGTGGTTCCCTATCACCCGGAGCTAATATACTTCCATCGAATGGAGTGCATTTATTCCGCCTGCCATTCATTAGCTCATTAACACTAACACAATTAAGGCTGAAGAGTGTTGAAAGTTAGGACTGGCTGATGACTTTGAAGACTCTGATTAGTTTCTCCCTCGTCCTCTGCTGAGTCATGTCCCTTTTGTTTCACTCTCTCCAACTTTATCTCAGTGTTTCTGTCCCATCTCTCTTCACCTCGTCTTTATTTGTCATTAGTTTTGTTTAATCTGTTAAGTTCTTCAGCTTCGTTGTCTGTGTTTCATAAATCTGTGTCTTCACTAATGTCTTTGCTTAAAATCTTAAATCTTAAAATTGTATCGTTGATCCCCAACCACTGGGCCGGGGACCGGTACCGATCCATCTGTGAGAGAATACTGAGCGTTTGATTAAAAGTGTCAGTGCAGTTTAGGGCATCCCAGTCCCCTGTGGTTCCCTATCACCCGGAGCTAATATACTTCCATCGAATGGAGTGCATTTATTCCGCCTGCCATTCATTAGCTCATTAACACTAACACAATTAAGGCTGAAGAGTGTTGAAAGTTAGGACTGGCTGATGACTTTGAAGACTCTGATTAGTTTCTCCCTCGTCCTCTGCTGAGTCATGTCCCTTTTGTTTCACTCTCTCCAACTTTGTCTCAGTGTTTCTGTCCCATCTCTCTTCACCTCGTCTTTATTTGTCATTAGTTTTGTTTAATCTGTTGAGTTCTTCAGCTTCGTTGTCTGTGTTTCATAAATCTGTGTCTTCACTAATGTCTTTGCTGAAAATCTTAAATCTTAAAATTGTATCGTTGATCCCCAACCACTGGGCCGGGGACCGGTACCGATCCATCTGTGAATTGGTGCCGGCCGACAGAGAAATAATCTTTCCTTTTGGCCACATCTGTCTATTACTTCCACTTGATCCATACCCATATCAACAAAAGAACTGACCAATAGAATGGCTAGGATTCCATCATCAATAATGCAACTATATTTGATTAGGAAATATTTTCTCAGTGAAGACAACAATAATAAACTCAAAATGACGCAAAGTCATTGATACAAGATTCTAACTTTTTATACCGGTCTGGTAGCAGAAAGTTATAGGCTGTGTGCACTTGATAAATCCTTGTTGTGCCCATACACAGTTAATTCGGGTAGGAAGATTTTATAGGTAGGAAAATATTTCAGTACGCAGGAAATTTCAGTTTATTAAGAGGTATTTATCTGCCACAACTTAACAATTGGTCCGTGGCGTAAATAAGGTTGGTGAACCCTGCACTATATGCATATGTGTATTTATATATATATGGAACTTAATATGTTATGATATATGAGGTCACCTCCTGGTCAACGTAATATAACATATATAACATGATCCAATATAAATGGCTCCACTAGGGAGCAAATTACGATGAATTGTAGTTTCGTATATATTGTAATTTGATCTGTTTTCAGCCGTATCCTTGATTACCTCCGTGTGTCTGGGGTTTTATTCTCAGGAGTTACCATCTGGGAGCTGATGACCTTTGGAGGGAAGCCGTACGATGGGATCTCTACCAGAGATATACCAGACCTGCTGGAGAAAGGAGAGCGTCTGCCCCAGCCGCCCACCTGTACCATCGACGTCTACATGGTGATGGTTAAATGTAGGTAGAGCCTCTGAATGCGAAACAAATAACATGTGATGAATAAGTCATCGATCCACCTATCACAGCGATTCTGAGTGTTTTGGAAGTTGCAGAGAACGTTGAAGGCGAGTGCGGCTGATGGTGCATTTGGTGGGATGGATGGTAATGTACATAATGAACAGGTCTGAAATGTGAGATAGGACAGGGGGATTTTATAGTTAGCAAGAGGGCGCTGTTCTCAGCTGTTGTTGACTTCAGTTATGTGGCAGCTGCATATTGGAAATATTGGACTTGGACAAATTCTTCTCGTTTAGTGGTGTTAGTTGTAACAATAATCATATGGCATTTTTCTAGGTTAAAGACACAGAAACAAAGGTTTAATGCCAGTAAATGTATTGAACATTCTATCTTCTTACTTTCTTAAATCCACTTTTGAGTTACAAAATAAAATTTTTATACCTTTTGTAGCAAGGCCAAAATACATTTAGCTGTTTATTTGACACCTAGTGTTCAAATACGGACATTGCAAGTGAAAAGGCAATAATGGCATAATACTAAAAATTAATAAAAAAAAAATTGGGCAGTGGGGGCCTAGTGATTAAGGAAGTGGAATAGATAACGAAAACTGGACAAATTTAGAACCTTCACTTTGGTCCAGAGGCCATGTCTCTGTCTTGATGTGGAACTCCAGGGTTCACTTCCTGGACAAGAATCGGATCCTGATCAGGAAGGTTGGTGACTTCCCAATGGGCTTAGCACCCAAAGGGCTGGTACGGTGCTGTACAATTTGAGTGGTGATCGTGAAGACTTTTGTCCCCACAATCTAGTAACAGATAAGCGGGTAAGATTGGATGTATGGAAGCTTGGAAGTATCTAGTCGTCAGGCTGTAGTTTTCCCATGACTGGTCTATACTCCAGTGAAATGATGTGTTTCTGTTGAATTAATCCTGCGTCGGTGTCAGACGTTAGTAGTTCCAGGTGACGTTCAAACATCCAGCCCTTGTTTTCTCCAGGAACACAGATCAGATGTCAGGGCTGCAGAGGCTCGGCCTCTACTCTCTGATCTGCGGCCGACTGCCCTGACTTCCTGAACCGGTGCCAACCTGGCAACCGCAGAAACAGCAGGGAGCGGTCATTCAGACCAGCCTTTACTGTAGATCTCTACAAACTGAATTCACAAGCAGCTCCTCCAGAGTTACTAGGTTTTTATTCAGTACAGTGTGGTATTTGTTGCCAAGATAAAAGAAGATAATTACACTCAGACAATCCCGGTACCTGCATGTGTACAGTGTAGCAGTGTGTGAAGCTAATTCTCTGTTTGGATCCGTGTCTCATTTCCCTGGACGCCTCAACAAGCGTTACTCAGGCCAGATCACATGATTGTTTTGGCGCCGCAACGATTTGCACATGGAAAATTTGGCAGAGGAGCAGATTCCTCCATATGGCCCCTCAAATGATGAAACAGTGTTTATCTTTAGACTGGGAAGAAGTGATTACAGGAATGAGAATATCATTAAGAACGCGGCGATTGTTCCGCAAAGACCAAAATATCTCTTATTTAAACTGAGATGAATTTGTTTAAATGGAAAGTCTTCTGGGTTTTTTTTCTTTGCAACAAAAAGTTAATTTTTTGTATCGAAATCTTAGTTTTGTTTGTTCAGTTGTTATTTGACGTTTGAGTTGCTATAGTTTGTGCAAAAAGCAACATGTGAATCAACTGTTGGTTGAAATAACACAGAATTCTGTTGGACATTATTCGTCATTGAAATGCATCAAAATTTTCCCTTTCGTTTCAAATATGAATGTATATCAATTCAATACAAACAAGATGGTTTCTATGTTAGATGTTCCTTTTGGCCCCATCTGTCTATTACTTCCACTTGATCCATACCTGTGTCAACAAAAGAACTGACCAATAGAATGGCTAGGATTCCATCATCAATAATATTTTCTCAGTGAAGACAACAACAATAAACTCAAAATGAGGTCATTGATACAAGATCGTAACCTTGTATACTGGTCTGGTAGGAGAAAATTATAGGCTGTGTCGATCGAGAAACCCTTGTCGTGTGCATGCAAAGTTAATGTGGGTAGGAAGATTTTATAGGTAGGAAAATATTTCAGAGGTATTTTTCTGCCACAACTTAACAACCGGAGACATTTAACCGGTCTGTGGCGCTAAAAAGTTTGGGGAACAAACGACTTACAGAGGAAATGTGCCATTATCAAGGCCGTGTACCCTGTGGGTATTGAACCCAGGACTCTCTGCTCTGCTTGTACGTGGGGAAAAAAACCTACAAAAAATACTTACAGTATAATTTTCTGTCTAAAGTATATGTTTTATTGACTTTTTCTCCTTCTGATATTGATCCAACTTTGTCCTTCGTTCCAGGCTGGATGATTGATGCAGACAGCAGACCAAAATTCAAGGAGCTGGCAGCGGAGTTCACTCGGATGGCACGTGATCCGCAGAGGTACCTGGTCATTCAGGTAAGAAAACTGAGATAAAAAAACAAGTACTTTGTTGGAGTTTTTCATCCGCAGTTCTCTTGTTATTGATTTTCATTAAATATTGGTATAAAAAATCCCAATGATATCAATTTCCAACTTCTTCATCTTGATTCTCTTTAGGGTGATGACCACACAAAGCTGCCCAGTCCCAACGACAGCAAGTTTTTCCAGAGTCTCCTGGATGAGGAGGAGCTGGAGGACCTGATGGACGCTGAGGAATACCTGGTGCCACACTCTTTCAACATTCCACCTCTGGCGTACTCCTCCCGCCAAGGCATGGATTCAAACAAGGTAGTTCCACAATTTCTTTTCTTTCTTCTACTGCTTATTTAGTTTTGGGGATCAACCCGATCCACCCAACTGTCAGGGACTAGCCCAGGATGGCATCAATCAGAAATGTTAGGCAAATAGGTGTTGTGGGAGGCAGCGGTGGTTAAGGTAGTGGACTTTAGCCTGCAGGTACTCCAGGTTCGAAGGCTGCCACTGAGGTTTCTTGCAGGGAGCCCTCAGGAAGGCCATGTGGGCCTTCTTGCAGGCTCCCTGACATTCAGCTATGCTCAGAGCAGCCTCATCAGGCAAAAAAGAGGGGGCAGTTGGTGGCGTAGTGGTCAGTGACTTGGGTCCGCAAGGCCCCCAGTTCGAATCCCCCTACCGCCAAGTTACCACAGAGGTGCCCTGAGCATGGTATCGTCCCCACACACTGCTCCCCCGGAGGCCAAATTTCGTTCACAATGACAAAAGCAAGAAATTTAATTTCATTTAAGTGTGTTTCTGGGAACTGTGGATTGATTTATTACTAGTTTAATTTAATTATTACAAACCATCACATTTTTTTCTACCTAAAAACACCTTTGAAACACATACATCAACCAGCTGTAATACAGATAATTACATATTTGGTCGTTTCTATGAATGAACAAGGATTTTTCTCAAATACTGGTTGAGATTCACTGTAATTAATCAAATCAGGGGTTTAATCTATTCCAAAGCTGACATATTTAGCCAGAATCCTTCAGCTGCTCTTATGTTTATCATCTGCCTTTGGTTTTCTCCTCACAACATCAGCCTCTCAGCCAGACGACTCTGCCATTTTTTATTCCACTATCCCCATGTGTCGTTGTCAGAAGGAAGACTGCTGCATGCCAATGAGAGGAATGGCTGCTGTTGGAAATCTGTTTAGGACATTTCAAAAAAAGGATGAAAGATTATTTATTTTTATAGCCTTTGAAAAATGATCAGCGACTTTTGATCTGTCACCAGAAACAAAGCATATTTAGAATTTGTTTATCTGAAACCTGTCCACCAGGAGGCAGGTGGTGAATGAGGGCAGCGTTTGTTACCTTCACCGTGTGGTGTTTGCACAACGTTTTCCTAATTCCTTCCTCCTGGAGACTTAGTTTCACACCATGAGAAATAACTGAGATCTGTTACATCAATGACACCGAAAACTGCTTAGGAAGCCCAAACACAGTCCCCGTCCTCACCACCAGGAGACAACGTCTTAATGAAATAATACCAGGGTTTGTTTCATGGTAGGAAGATTACAGGCTTATCGGGCGCCACGGTAGGTAAGGAAACAAATGGACATGAAAGGGAAAACAAAGCACTTGCTTAGAAGATAAATCAGACTGAAGCTCTGTGTGAGATACTGAGGAGCTATTTTTGCCATGAGCATCGGGACAAATGTCCACAGCAGGGGAGACTGATAGGACCAAGGACTTTACTGCATGGAACCTTTTAATTAAAAACATTCTAATTAACTAGTCCTTGGTTGTCACGCTGCCACATCATGGATTATTACTGCAGTGCAGTTTGTTTCTTTCTTTCTGTCACTTTGAAACATTTGAGGGAATTCAGTGACTAACTTTCAGTTTTTACTTTTTGTTTAGAATCTATAAGATAAAGTGTGAAACTGGATGAGAGGCAGAGCTGGAGGACGAGGAGTTAAAGATTGTTAAGAAAATTTACAATAGAATTTTACTAACAGGGATGCTCAGATTGTCTTAAGGAGAGACAAGGATGGACAGGATCAGGAATGAGGTGATTAGAGGGACAACACAGACAGGAAGGTTTGGCGAAAAAGCTAGAGAAGACAGATTGAGATGGTTTGGACATGTTCAGAGGAGGGACAGTGGAGACATTGGGAGAAGAATAATCCTAGAGATGGAGCCACCAGGTAGGAGACAAAGAGAAAATTGATGGATGCAGTGATGGAGGACATGGAGGTAGTTGGAGTCAGAGTAGAAGATACAGAGGATGTGGCAACCCATTGCACTAGCTAGCAATTCTTAAGTCCCTTTTGTTCACCCTTCTCCTTTCCTTCCTTCAACCTAGAACCAATTCAGCTACCAGGACACCAACTTCCGCAGGGAGGACATGCTGTCCACACTCCCGAGAGTTGTCCCGTCCACATCTGGGAGCTGCCTCACTCCGCAGGACCTGCCCTCGGGGAGACACCTTGGTGGTGTATTCGGCCGTGCTAACCCGGACGACCCGCGCTGCAACGGCACCCTGAGGAAACAGGTCTCTGGGAGACCAAACCCCCTCACCGTTTGTTCAGTTCTCACCGCTTCACAAGGTAATTTACATCGTAAAGTAGGAGGTGTTTATTCATTGTTCAAGTAAATATTGAGTCGGTTTCACTTCTGTTTTTTATTCAACCCTGTTTGCTGTTCCACTACTGGTATTCTACGGTGATGTCAGATCAGATTTGTAGAGGATTTGGACGATAAGACACAACTAAAGAAAGGGATTGGACTTGAATTCTGATTCTCAGGCTTCACTGCAGGATATCGCACTCCTTAAGCTAGAGATATTCTAACGACTGAACATAGCTGGTATGTCTCTGTCGTGGTCACAGGTGGAGAGGAGGACAGTACTGGACAGCGCTACAGTGCAGATCCCACCAGTATTTTAGCGGAACGGACAAAAGGAGAAAAGGAGCAGGACGGTTACCCTACAGCAATGAGAGACAAAAACACAGGTTACTGTGATTTGGATTTAAAGGGAACAGAGAGAATACTGTATGTCAGGGGTCTCAAACTCGTGGCCCGGGGGACCATTTGCAGCCCGTGGAACGATATTTTGCGGCCCCCACCTTGATGTCAAACTTGTATTTATAATAATACTCCACATTTTATGGTAAATCCTATAGTTCTAAAAGCCCTGATCTACAGCCTCCTTCTGGTTCAGTGTTGTATTACACAGAATCTATGGGAAACTGTTTTTTTATTAATTTTTTTCTTTTTTATCAACCACTGGAAGCTGACGCGGCCCTTTGGTGGTGGCCCCTCAACTTATTTGAGTTTGAGACCCCTGCTGTATGACGTATACACGCACCTTTTGATACCACTTGAGATACATTTGTTGGACAAACCAAAAAAAATAGCTTATGTGTTAGTTCTTACATCACTAGTTTTGGCAGTATACTACCAAAAACAAAGCATTTAGGCATTTTATATACAGTATATATATATATAGACATACAGAAGTAAATGTGCATATACACATATATCTGCGCTAACCTTAACCCTCTGCTTTTAGATTATATCAACCCCGTGGAGGAAAACCCCTTCGTCACACGTCGAAGGAATGGCGACGCCCATGCAGTGATTGATGGAGCAGGTTGTCACGGCCTTCACATGCCTGGAGCAGTGGCAGCTGCTGCCGTCGTCGTCCCCAAGAGTCAGACGTCCCACAGGGACGATGACTACCTGAACGAGCCACTCTACCTGAATACCCTGCTGAAACCCGGAGACAAGAACGGATTGTCCTCCGCGGTCTCCATCTCCGCGCCCGTGTCCTCTGTTGCTCCGCCAGTTTCTCAGACACTCAACCAACCTCCATCAGGCCACACCGTCACATCCCCTGGATACGGAGTACCTCCTGGCCACCTGCCCCATTCCTCGTATCCATCACACACCCTCCATCCAGGGCATTCGGGACTCACCATGCACTCAGGCGTCACCAGCAACACCATCATGTTTGATAAGAAAGGCAAAAAAGCCACTTTTGACAATCCTGAATACTGGCAACACAGCCTCCCCCCAAAGTCCACAATGCACAACCCGGAATATCTACAGGACTGCAGCACACGCTTTTTCTACCGGCAGAACGGACGCATTCGCCCCGCCGTGGCTGAAAACCAGGAATATTTGTCCGAGGCTGCTATGAAGGCTGGGAACGTTTTGCCACCTCCACCGTACCGACAGAGGAACACTGTAGTGTAGTGACCCGCCCGCTGTACAAATGAGGAATGACCTGGGGCTAAGACGAGTCTTAGACGGAACGACCACACACACACAGTTCTTTGATTTTCTTGCAGTGCTCATCAGTCTGGGATCTTCTTGTACCTTATGTGAGCACTTCTCTCCATTAAATATGTGATTGCAATTTTTACTCTTTCTTTGGTGTTCTGTCCTTACAGGGGCCACATTACCACTGACAGCCCCTCCTGCCCTACGCCCCCTACCACAAATTGTCACGGTCTCATCAGTCTTGTGTGGTCACAGCATTTTGTTGTGCGTAATTAGATACAAATGCAATCAAAGACTGAAAATAGATGCTTAGTAGAAACAACCTAAGGTTAGCCCAAAGAGAGGAGCATTGCCATTGACCTTGATTTTTTTTTCCCACTCATGAATCATTGTTTATCTTATTGTTTCAACATTAACTTGCAACTAATAGGAAATATTTTGAATATTTCATAAAGTCCAGATCTGGTCGGTTTTCTTTCCTTTCATAGCAAATTGACCTTTAGTCGGCGAACGCTCTCCCGGGTTCGTATTAGCTTCACAAGATCACAGTAAGCAAGAATTTGATTGTCATTACCAGCGTTTACAGCTGCAGTTGGATTTATGTGGGGATGGAGTTGGTGCCTGGGGACGGACAATTCTCTTAAATGGGACAAGGATCATGATTGTGGAGAACTTTTGAAGCGGGCCTCGAGAGAAGCATAGTTTTGTCTTTTTCTTCTGTTTTTAAGGCATTAGAAATCTGTTCTCTTTGTCACATTGTCGTACAGAGGACATAAATAATGAAATACCGGGGAAACAATACAGAGGCTCTGAGCCAAAGCACAGTGGGGTGGGCGGAGCTGTAAATATATGCCAATTACATGTCACTACCACCAACAATCTGAGGCCTGAGCTCGATGCGGAAATATTTTCAGTGCAATAAGTGACGGCGGTAAAATGTTTCCGTTTGGTTCTCTGTCAGGTTGGCACTGCTGTTCTTAAGTGAAAAATACCTTTGAAAGACAAAGGTATTTTTGTCTCGTATCTCAGCCTGAGGTGTGGGGTTATTAGCAGTATTAGAATTTGCGCACAACTAAATTGATTTTGGAATTATTTCATTTCTTTTTTGTTTGTTTTTTTGGCGCTTTTCTTTGCTGATGATGCAATAATTATTAATTATCTAAAAACTGGTTTTGCGTCCGGCCTGCGTTCTACAGCAGCCCCAGCATTTTCTCATAGAGTAATCAAGCAATAGAACGCGCAGTAAGGTATCATAATAACAGTTTTCATGCATTTCCTAAATTTAGGTTAGTCTGGTTTTGGAGATGGCCTCGATCTCAAAGCTGGATTTTGCAGCCATTAAATTGAATTCCATAAATATATTCCCAATACATCTCTGTTTAAATGTTTAAAGTTCACAACACAAACCGACAGGAAGTCAGTGTTGATGGAAAGTTTCGGTGGCGGCGCCGTGATGACCAAAACACAGATGTCACGCCGTCATCGTGTTTTCGTTCCCTTTCATATTTTACGAGGAAGAATAATAATCCAGCTGAGCTCCGGTCGGGACACACGCTGCCGCACCGTAACAGCATGTCAGACCTGCTGAATTACAGTATAATGGAAGACATATTAGTGCCATAATATCACATTGGCTGCAGTTATAAAACTGAAAGCCTCCTCCGCCAAACATAAGTTTCGATGACGGATGGGATGTAGGCTTTAAATAATGTCTCCAATTCAACCATGTGTTGAGCCTGGGTCGGGTTCTGACTTTGCTGTTAATACGCTTCATTTTTCTTGCCTTGTGCCGACGCGAACCCAACTCCTGTGAAAGTCAGGGCGCCCTATGTTTCCGTGCGTACGCTTTCTTTACATAAACCTGTGCAACGAATGTTTCCTCTCCATCGTTAGAGGCAGGACTCACTCGTGTAAGTATCTTTTCAGCATCGCCCATCATCCCCGAGTATTAATTGCAATGCTTTTAGACTACTGTGTGGCCACGTACTTAAGTGCAATGACAGCAGTGAAGAGTCACCGAAAAAAGGTTCTGTAATGGATCTCTGTGGAAAAATAAAGCCAATCTTCTGGAGGAGAAACCCTGCCGCTGCCTCACAGCCAGTAGGCATCACAAGGGGCTTTTAGCTTTCTGAATGCTAATTCCACCACTTTGGTTGGTTCAGTGGGGAAATCATGTTACCCAACATCTCACCCCGTGCACCAGCTGAGAGACCCTGAATGATAGGCAATAGGCTGTAATGCTGCTGCAAGTTTCAAACCCAGGTATTAGAATTCCAGATATGTTACTAGAACAATGCATCAATGTTACAAAAGCTCACAGCAGAGAATCTGCAAGGGCACCACAGCTGGCTGAGGAGATCACAACTGGTGGTTCAGCTCAGAGGTGTAAAATATATGCAGCCAACACTGTTCTGCAGCTCAAGCAGTAACATATACACACATAAAAATGAAAAGTTCCATCTGAACTGAACAAGAAAAGTTCTGGATGGTCTGAAAACCTTGGTAAAAGAATGTATTTAAGCCATAAAAGCTGAACTACATATATTTATTCATTCCTAAATGAATAACTAAACATATTCTTTAAAAAAAAATGTCTTAATGGACATTTTTTAATTATTATTGACATCTAGTCACAGGTCAGATGTTGGGGTTTATGGTTAGTCCTGACCAGGGAGTTTGACGATGGTATTGCTCTTCCAGAAAGTTGGTTTTATTATTTGAACAGTTTATATTTTGCTCATAATGCTAACGTGATGTATGAATATCAAACACATGTTGCCATGTGTACCGTGAATACGGTTTTCTGTTGCAATCTATCCTTTTTGTTTGTTTGTTTTAGCGTTAGCGTTGTTACGTTACATGATGTTTACATTCTGGACATGTACATTGGCACCAGGTGTTAGTAAAGTATACTGTTTAAATACTGCTGGGTAAAGGGGATTTCAATTTGTTTACAAATTTCAATGTTTTTTGTCTCCACATACGAAAGTTTTATCACTAAAATCCTACTAAGATCGACCAGATCTTCTTTAATTTGGCCAAAGGTTTTTTTTTTTTTTCATACCATTAATTTCCCTAAAACTAAACTATTAAGACATGTGTGCCAAACTCAAGGCCCGTGGGCCAAATGTGGCCCACAAAGTAATTTTGTATGGCCGGCAGGAGCTTCCTAAGAATTTTATAATGTCGATGCAGCAGAGTTTCTTAATCTGTTAAATAAAATTTTGATTTATTACAAGAACAATATTGATTAGTTAAATAAATAAAAATGAACATGTATTTATACGTCATAAAGTAGTTACTTCTGCAGTATTCCATTTACACCCAGCACTTAAAGGGAATTATAATGGTGATGTGGCCCCGCCGATGAAATAGAGTACGACATCACTGTACTAAGATTTTAGGACGCAATTAAGGAAGGTTTTAAAAGTACATATATGATACAGATGCATCAGCTCACCTGTTATTATCTATGTATCTACAACAGAAAACATTGAGCATTGAATGTCCCCTGTGCCGCCCAGGACTGTCTATAGAGAAACAAGTCAATGGTCAACAGTCAACACAGCCTTTTATTTTATAAGAATATTTAATCAATAAGATGGTAAAGTCATCACTCATCAAAAAAGCCACTTCTAAAAACAGGAAAAACTTCACAAAATGTGAATAGTATTTTTATAGCTAGTTGTGGACGATGGCCAGCGTATCTGTAAATAAAACGTGGCAGATTTTTCCAACTTTTTCTTTTTTCTTCCTCACCTCCGCCTCATTTCTTACGTCTGTTGTGACCTTGTGAGTGCGAAAACAGAATCAGACCGATTTTTATTTGTTTTGTACACTGTCAAAACAAAGTTTCGGAATTAGAAAAATAGTCAGTATTTAGTTATAGTATTCAGTTTGTCAACTTTTTTTTGTTTTTAAACCAGCTGATATAAAGCTTATAAAGTCAACAATATTTTCTAGTTATATCTGTCCATTTTTGCCAACACTGATTGAATGCTGTGAGAATATTTTAGCTCAAAAGTGTGCGTTAAAAAAAATTTAAAAATAAGGAGAAAGAAAGAGTTTGTAAACCAGGTGATTGGAGTCGGTGATAACTTATTGTACATAACGGTTGGTAAATACTACTTCACAAGAACTTTAATGTTCACTCTTGTCTATAGGTCGATGGATTTTTATTATTTTCATTTATTTTTTTTTCAGTTGTTGGTGAGCTTCATGACGCAAAGACACTGGCACCAAAATGATTAAAAAAAGTGACTTGTATTTCCTTTTTGTCGTAGCAGGTACTCAGTTGGACAATTGCAGTAGAACTTACTGTGGGTTGTATAATATTTTTATCGTGAGTCACTCAAGCACAAGTCATGTTGTTTAAGCAGGAATTGAGCCAGAAAAGGGGAGGAGTTTGTGAACAGGCGTTGACATTTTACCCAGTGTCAGCCCTGGCTTACAGTTAGACGTTGTCATACTTTTTATATACGGCCCATCATCTACTGAATACTACTGCGGGCCTATTTTACACTCCATGTTGTATAATGTTCCACTGCATTTATTGATCTGGGTGTCGATGGTTTGGTTTCAATAATGTTAAAAGAATCAAACTGTACCGAGGTCTGAACTTTTTCACAGAAGTCTGTACGTTTTGAGGTTATAAAGTATATCGTAGGTTACGATTTATCCATAATGTCAACACAGGATGATTGAAAATTTTCTTTGTTTTTTTTACACCCACCCTGTATCTCATTTTACCAGTTTTAAATGTTTCTTTTCACTGGTAAATTGACATGGTTCCCAAACTGGAACATTCGACTATGTACCCCTCTCTTTTACTACATGAATCTGTCAAAAGTATATTTTTAATTCAATATAAATAAAGATCAGTCAATATTTAAAGATGAAAAAATGTTTCTTCTTTATGTTCTTCTTACAGTTAGATGTATTGGAAGTACAGATACTGTTCACTTGTGTAAGATACAGAGTACTGACAACACTGATCGTGATAATGTCATTCTACCGAGTTAATATCATTACACTCTTGTCAGCCATATGTCCGTCTCTACTTGATTATTAGTTAAAATGTTTAAACCCAACTGACCATACAGCCACTGGACATGATGTAGTAAGACAAACTTTAACTAAAAAAAAAAAAAAATTCTATTATTTCTAACCCAGCGGTCTCAAACTCAAATAAGTTGAGAGCCACCACCCACACTGTAATTTCAGTGAAGGGCCGCGTCAGCTTTCAGTGTTCAATACAAAAGAAAAAATGTGATTTAAAAAAAAAAAAAAACATAGATTCTGTGTCGTAAAACACTGAACCAAAAAGAGACTGTGGAAATGTGGAGAACAAATCTACAAAATATTATTATAAATTTGAGAGACCTGGATTAAAAGGTTTTAAGAAAGATACTGCCTAAGACATTTCTTTAAAAAATTGTCTGGTAAGTCGAAACGTGTCGCAATCCATTCTCACAAATTGTTACATTTTAACACAATCATCACTTTTCGAATTTTTTTGTTTTTTTCTACAGATTTTGAAAGACTGCAAATAAACCGCACTGACATCGGAACAAATGTCAAGTTCTCAAAGAAGCAAAACTCTAAGAAGTGGCATCGATATTGGTGAGAGATTTGTTAAACATTGTTTAGAGGTTTGTAAATATTTACAATATTCTACTGAAGGTCAGCAAGAACTGGCTGCAGTTCATTTAACCGATTTATGTGAGTATATTAGTGTTTTTTAGATCTGGACAGTATCCACAATCTGAACAAATTCTGGACAGTCACAATGTCCAGCAATGCTGTTTGTTTTTAATGTTGGTGGAGTAAATTTATGAGTTAGCACCTGAATTAAACAACGACATTGTAGAAAATAAAACGCTGTTTAACCAGATTAACAGCTGAACTGTTCAGAGACGTTCCTCCTTGGATCAGTTGGGTCTCAGCACAAACAAGATGTTGAGCAAATTTGGCAGGTGATGATGACTAACGTCCCAGAGGATTGAATGGCGTTCAATTCATAAACAGCTGTTATTAATTTATAATTTCTACTGAATTATATCAAAAAAAATTTAAAAATAGCAATTTAGAAATACATTTTCTTTTTGACATCTACATTTGAATCACTAAGGCAAACAATTCTTCAGCCTGTAGTCACTGCATGACATCTTGATTCCGCCTAAATAACGACAGGCAGCAGACTATAAAATAGCTGCCGTACAGCTGGTGGCGCCCTCGGGCCAAAAAGTGCAGGTACTCAAACACTGGCGTCACTCTCATCACCGCAGCCTATTTTCTTTGTTCTCCCAGTATGAGGCGCAAACAAACGTGTACGTGTAGAAAAATCACCAACGACCACCAATAATCAGCTTCCATCACTTCTGACACTCGCCCGTGCCTGATGGATGCGTCTCCGCCGAGGCCGATGACATTTTACGGCATTATCATCGGAAATCCAATAACCAGATCAACGTTTGAGCCTTTGCCCCATGCGAAGTCAAATCACTTGCCTTAAGATGGCAATAGAGTGGGATCGAAACTATTTGTCACTGCCTCTGGTCTCCCACCCCCCCGTGCCAAACCCCTTTGACAAAGTGTATGGATCTTGAACCTGATATGAGGGATGGTCTGTGCCGATGAATGTAAATGATCCTCAACGTCTGCAGGTAAATGTATTGACTGACGCCCCGCAGAAAATAAAAGTGGAGGCTTTAATTGACAGCATATTAATCTTCACCGCAACAGGAACATGGAGAGATATCTTCTCATATCATAACAAACCGTGTATGTGGAAAGCTCAAATATGATTATATTTTTAGGTATTGGTGTAGTACAGTCAATCAACCTGTTGTGAAACCTTCTCCTTTCCCAGAGGTAATCTAAGCTTTGATAACCATCTCAACTGTTAACGTGTTTGTCGTGAATTGTCGGTCTAGCACAATCAGCAGGGGGCAGTGAGGAGGTCACGGCTAAACAGGTGAGCTTATCAAATGATTTATTTCTGTTCTAGCTATTTTCAGCAAACAAAGGACCTCAAACTGTTCTCAACGCGCACCAGGATTCTCTTCCTACAACAGAACGTAACTCAACTTTTTATTGTACCTAAGTTATGTCACTTGTGCAAATACAGCGAATGACGTCAAATTTAGCCCAATTTACTCCTCAAAATCAAAAAGGAGACCTAGCGGTTAAGGAAGCGACTTTGGTCCACAAGGCATCAGGTACAGATCCGCCAGATGTGCTCTGAGCATAGCACTCTCCCGACCCACATACTTTCTTCTGGGCTCACAATAAGGCGCAATGTGATTAGGGTGGTGCCAGCTGCCTCTGGCAACGAACAAGTCAATTAAGATGAATGAATGAACCAAAAAAATTAAAGAAAACACCACAGAGTAAATGTAGCACAACACGATGAAGGGTACAAAATCTGCTAATGTGACACATACAATTCATGTGACAACGTAATCCTTGCTTGTCCACCAACAACTTCTTCTAGGTTCTTCTTAGAAGAGATTTTTGCTTGCTAAATAGTGCACCATACTTACATCCAGGATATTGTGGTATCCCCATATTTCTTACTATTTATGTATCTCGATCATGATAGGAAACTCTTCTTCCTACGGCAACTAAGCTCGACAAACCTTGAACAAAGATTAGCTGTATCTGCGTGGTCCGTCACAGCAGATACTTTGGGGATTGTAGTCGTAATTTCAAATGTCAGTCGCCTGTACTCTACCATCAAGGCTAGGAACCATGTTTTCCTCTTCCAATGTTTTGGTATTACTACTTGGAAGTGCGGGCTGTGCGGGTGGGGACTGCTTCTAAATCCCGGCATGTGGTCAGCATGTGATTGAATGGACTGTACAAAGCCCACTAAGCAGTGTTGCAATTCCTCTTGAGAGCTTTCATTATGGAACAACATATTGGATTCTCTTCACAGGCTATTTGTCTCCAGAGGCTACGATCTCTTCAGGAGTTCACGTACAAACAGACGAACCACACACGGAACCTACTGGAAACACCCACTGATTCCAAATGTATCTGATTTCCTACGGTGCAGATGTGAAAGTTACTCTACGTCCATCACTTGTGGTTTCCCCAAAGGTCGGTATACACAGGCGAACGCACCGTTATAGATTTCGACCCCTTCATACAGGTTAAATTATCACACAGCATGTTACAGAGGGTAGCCCTAAAACATTATTAAAGGGACTTTTAGATCACGACCATTTTCACAACTTTAGCTAAAATCATCCAATCACCCTACCACTCTAAATGCGGCTGCACAACATCTAGTCTTGGAGTGAAATAATTTTGTACAGTTTTGTGTGCAAGACTAGACAAATGTGCCTTATAGATTAAAAAAAGGTAAAAATGCTGCACCTTTTTTGATAGCTAGTCTAAGCCTCGTCTTTCTTTTTCATGATCCCAGGGCCTTACCAACAGCTCAAAGCCCAAGGCAACTGAAGTAAGACATGAAATATAAATAACAGCTCTAGATGAACCAACTCT
Source organism: Paraplagusia blochii (assembly GCA_016785265.1). Lineage (NCBI taxonomy): Eukaryota > Metazoa > Chordata > Actinopteri > Pleuronectiformes > Cynoglossidae > Paraplagusia > Paraplagusia blochii. Next base: position 6,031 of record JAFBJS010018570.1, on the reverse strand, counting down.
AATTAAGAATAAATATAATACCAGGCTGCAGGGACGGCCCGTCTTAAGAGAGACGTGGACATCAATGTTGATGCCAAGTTGAAATCAGTCCAGCCCGGGACTGCAGGAATGGTGGCAAGGAATTATTATTCCATTACTTAGAAAGAAGAGACAACGTGCATTATAAAACCCTGAATTATGAAAATTAATTTCACTTAATTATGTTGATTTTTTATTATTACTTCAACATAGGAGCAGGAATCGGTGCAGCAGACAGAACAACAGTGACTCAACTGCAAACACCTGCTCATTATGTCAAGGGTTATGGTATTCAAGGCTGTTTCTATGGCTTGTTTAGGGTCATTTATGTCATTGTTTGAATCTGGGTGCATATAATGATGGAGTGTATCTCAAATGTACTAATCAGTTCAAATTGCAGGATGGCAATAATACCCCAGATCACCTTGTTTATGTAGGTGCAGACACTAAAATGATGCAGGAATCTGAGTGAGCAAGGTCCAGGTGACTGAGAGAGGGAGATTTTTAAGATTTTCCAAGATGATTTATTTAGAGATACTGAATGAAAGCAGGGTTGTTCACTTTAACCTGTGAAGACTTTAATCTTTAACTCTCTGTTCCCTTTATTTCTTTGGCGGATGAGAGTTTGTATTCTGTTATGTATGTATGCTCTGTTGTAGTTTTCTAAACACTATTTGGCAACCACTTAGAAAAACGATCAAAAAACTAATATTTTGTTCTTAAAAGCACTATTTGTCAACCAAAAATAGGTTCTGAGAGTCACTATTTGGCGAGAAAAATGTTATTCTAGGGATCACTATTTGGCAGGTAAATTTTTATCAATAATCACCATTCGGTAAGCTGAAAATTATTCTTGAGGATCACTTTTTAGCAAGCAAAAATTCTTCCAGGGAGCACTATTTGGCAAACAAAATTTGTTCCAGGGAGCACTATTTGGCACGCATTGATCTTCCAAAGGAGCACTATTTGGCAAAGACCATTTCTACAACTTTTCTAGAGGGATCACTATTTTACAAGCAACTTTTCTAGAGGGATCGCTATTTGGCAAGACACATTTCTACAACTTTTCTAGAGGGATGACTATTTGGCAAGAAACTTTTCTAGAGGGATCACTATTTGGGAAGAAACATTTTAGAACTTCTCTAGAGGGATCACTCTTGGCAAGCTAATAATAAAGAACTTTTATGAAGCGATCAATATTTTGCAATTATAATGTTACAAGTATCACCATGCGGCAAGAATTTATTTTTAAGGATCACTTTTTGGCAAGCTTGAAAATATTCCTAAAGATCACTTTTTGGCGAGAAAATTTAAATCTGGATGATCACTTTTTGCAAGAAATTCTTCCTGATATTTTCTAGAGTGACCCCTATTTGGCAAGACACAGATCTAGAACTTTTCTAGAGGGATCACTATTTGGCAAGTACATATTTTTTTCAATGATCACTAATTAAAAAGCTGAAAATTATTACTGAAGATCACAATTTGGCAAGAAAAATTTCTTCGATGGAGCACTATTTGGCAAGCTAAATTTGCTCCAGAGAGCACTTTTTGGCAAGCAAAATTTGTTACAGGGAGCACTATTTGGCAAGCAATATTCATTCAAAGGAGCACTATTCGGCAAGCTACTTTTCTAGAGGGATAACTATTTGGCAAAACACATTTCTAGAACTTTTTTAGAGGGATCACTTTTTGGCAAGCAAAATATCTTCCAGGGAGCACTATTTGGCAGGCTACTTTTCTAGAGGGATCACTTTTTGGCAAAACACATTTCTAGAACTTTTCTAGGGGGATCACTATTTGGCAAGCAAATATTCTTCCAGGGAGCACTATTTGGCAAGCGAAATTTGTTACAGGGAGCACTATTTGGCAAGCAAAATCAGTTTCAGTGAGCACTATTTGGCAAGCAAAATATCTTCTATGGAGCACTATTTGGCAAGCAAAATTTGTCCTGGGGAGCACTATTTGGCAAGAAAAAATTAGCTCCAGGGAGCACTATTTGGCAAGCAATATTCGTTCAAAGGAACACTATTTGGCAGGCTACTTTTCTAGAGGGGTCACTATTTGGCAAAACACATTTCTAGAACTTTTCTAGAGGGATCACTATTTGGCAAGCAAAAATTCTTCCAGGGAGCACTATTTGGCAAGTGAAATTTGTTACAGGGAGCACTATTTGGCAAGCAAAATTAGTTTCAGGGAGCACTATTTGGCAAGCAAAATATCTTCTAGGGAGTACTATTTGGCAAGCAAAATTTGTCCTAGGGAGCACTATTTGGCAAGCAATATTCGTTCAAAGGAGCACTATTTGGCAGGCTACTTTTCTAGAGGGATCACTATTTGGCAAAACACATTTCTAGAACTTTTCTACAGGGATCACTAATTGGCAAGCAAAAATTCTTCCAGGGAGCACTATTTGGCAAGCGAAATTTGTTACAGGGAGCGCTATTTGGCAAGCAAAATTAGTTTCAGGGAGCACTATTTGGCAAGCAAAATATCTTCTAGGGAGCACTATTTGGCAAGCAAAATTTGTCCAAGGGAGCACTATTTGGCAAGAAAAAATTAGCTCCAGGGAGCACTATTTGGCAAGCAATATTCATTCAAAGGAGCACTATTTGGCAGGCTACTTTTTTCAGAGGGATCACTATTTGGCAAGCAAAAATTCTTCCAGGGAGCACTATTTGGCAAGCGAAAATTCTTCCAGGGAGCACTATTTGGCAAGCGAAATTTGTTCCAAGGAGCACTATTTGGCAAGCAAAATTAGTTTCAGGGACCACTATTTGGCAAGCAATATTCGTTCAAAGGAGCACTATTTGGAAGGCGACTTTTCTAGAGGGATCACTATTTGGCAAAACACATTTCTAGAACTTTTCTAGAGGGACCACTATTTGGCAAGCAAAATATCTTCCAGGTGGCACTATTTGGCAAGCGAAATTTGTTACAGGGAGCACTATTTGGCAAGCAAAATATCTTCTAGGGATCACTATTTGGCAAGAAAAAATTAGCTCCAGGGAGCACTATTTAGCAAGCAATATTCGTTCAAAGGAGCACTATTTGGCAAGCTACTTTTCTAGAGGGATCACTTTTTGGCAAAACACATTTCTAGAACTGTTCTGGAGGAATCACTATTTGGCAAGCAAAGATTCTTCCAGGGAGCACTATTTGGCACGCAAAATAAGTTTCAGGGAGCACTATTTGGCAACCAAAATATCTCCTAAGGAGCAATATTTGGCAAGCAATATTCGTTCAAAGAAGCACTATTTAGCAAGTTACTTTTCAAGAGGTATTATTATTTGGAAAAACACATATCTAGAACTTTTCTAGAGGGATCACTTTTTGGCAAGCATAGATTCTTCCAGGGAGCACTATTTTGCAAGCGAAATTTGTTCCAGGGAGCACTATTTGGCAAGCAAAATTGCTTCGAGGGACCACTATTTGGGAAGCAATATTCGTTGAAAGGAGCACTATTTGGCAGGTTAATTTTCTACAGGGATCACTATTTGGCAAAAAACATTTCTAGAACTTTTCTAGAGGGATCACTATTTGGCAAGCAAATATTCTTCCAGGGAGCACTATTTGGCAAGCGAAATTTGTTCCAAGGAGCACTATTTGGCAAGCAAAATTGGTTCCAGGGACCACTATTTGGCAAGCAATATTCGTTAATAGGAGCACTATTTGGCAGGCTACTTTTCTAGAGGGATCACTATTTGGCAAAACACATTTCTAGAACTTTTCTAGAGGGATCACTATTTGGCAAGCAAAAATTCTTCCAGGGAGCACTATTTGGCAAGCGAAATTTGTTCAGGGGAGCACTATTTGTCAAGCAAAATTTGTTTCAGGGATCACTATTTGGCAAGCAAATATTCTTCCAGGGAGCACTATTTGGCAAGCAAAATTAGCTCCAGGGAGCACTATTTGGCAAGCAATACTTGTTCAAAGGAGTACTATTTGGCAAGCTACTTTTCAAGAGGGATTACTATTTGGAAAAACACAAATCTAGAACTTTTCTAGAGGGATCACTTTTTGGCAAGCAAAGATTCTTCCAGGGAGCACTATTTTGCAAGCGAAATTTGTTCCAGGGAGCACTATTTGGCAAGCAAAATTGGTTCCAGGGACCACTATTTGGCAAGCAATATTCGTTCAAAAGAGCACTATTTGGCAGGATAATTCTCTAGAGGGATCACTATTTGGCAAAACACATTTCTAGAACTTTTCTAGAGGGATCACTATTTGGCAAGCAAAGATTCTTCCAGGGAGCAGTATTTGGCAAGCGAAATTTGTTCCGGGGAGCACTATTTGTCAAGCAAAATTAGTTTCAGGGATCACTATTTGGCAAGCAAAAATTCTTCCAGGGAGCACTATTTGGCAAGCGAAATTTGTTCCAGGAGCACTATTTGGCAAGTGAAATTTGTTACAGGGAGCACTATTTGGCAAGCAAAATTAGTTTCAGGGAGCACTATTTGGCAAGCAAAATATGTTCTAGGGAGCACTATTTGGCAAGCAAAATTTGTCCCAGGGAGCACTATTTGGCAAGAAAAAATTAGCTCCAGGGAGCACTATTTGGCAAGCAATATTCGTTCAAAGGAGCACTATTTGGCAGGCTACTTTTCTAGAGGGATCGGCACTATTTGGCAGGGTTCTTTTTGGGATCACTATTTGGCAAGTCACGTTTTGGGGATCAATATTTGGCAGGCAAAAATCTCATGAAAAGGAGCACTATTTGGCAGACGTGGTTTTAGGGATCACTATTTGGCAAGCAAAAATTCTTCCAGGGAGCACTATTTGGCAAGTGAAATTTGTTACAGGGAGCACTATTTGGCAAGCAAAATTAGTTTCAGGGAGCACTATTTGGCAAGTAAAATTAGTTTCAGGGAGCACTATTTGGCAACCAAAATATCTACTAAAGAGCACTATTTGGCAAGCAAAATAGGCTCGAGGGAGCACTATTTGGGAAGCGAAATTAGTTTCAAGGATCACTTTTTGGCAAGCAAAAATCTTCCAGGGAGCACTATTTGGCAAGTGAAATTTGTTTTGCAAGCAAATCTTAATTTTAGGGAGCACTATTTGGCAAGCAAAAATGAATTTTAGGGAGCACTATTTGGCAAGAAAATTTATTTCAGGGAGCACTATTTGGCAAGAAAAAATTAGCTCCAGGGAGCACTATTTGGCAAGCAATATTCGTTCAAAGGAGCACTATTTGGCAGGCTACTTTTCTAGAGGGATCACTATTTGGCAAAACACATTTCTAGAACTTCTCTAGAGGGATCACTATTTGGCAACCAAAAATTCTTCCAGGGAGCACTATATGGCAAGTGTAATTTGTTCAGGGGAGCACTATTTGTCAAGCAAAATTTGTTTCAGGGAGCACTATTTGGCAAGCAAAATTTGTTCCAGGGAGCACTATTTGGCAAGAAAAAATTAGCTCCAGGGAGCACTATTTGGCAAGCAATGTTCGTTCAAAGGAGCACTATTTGGCAAGCTACTTTTCTAGAGGGATCACTATTTGGCAAAACACATTTCTAGAACTGTTCTGGAGGGATCACTATTTGGCAAGCAAAGATTCTTCCAGGGGGCACTATTTGGCAAGCGAAATTTGTTACAGGGAGCACTATTTGGCAAGCAAAATTAGTTTCAGGGAGCACTATTTGGCAAGCAAAATATCTTCTAGGGATCACTATTTGGCAAGAAAAAATTAGCTCCAGGGAGCACTATTTAGCAAGCAATATTCGTTCAAAGGAGCACTATTTGGCAAGCTACTTTTCTAGAGGGATCACTTTTTGGCAAAACACATTTCTAGAACTGTTCTGGAGGGATCACTATTTGGCAAGCAAAGATTCTTCCAGGGAGCACTATTTGGCACGCAAAATAAGTTTCAGGGAGCACTATTTGGCAAGTAAAATTAGTTTCAGGGAGCACTATTTGGCAACCAAAATATCTACTAAAGAGCACTATTTGGCAAGAAAAATAGGCTCGAGGGAGCACTATTTGGGAAGCGAAATTAGTTTCAAGGATCACT
>JAFBJS010018559.1:0-27617 GCA_016785265.1 Paraplagusia blochii | reverse complement strand
AATATTTATTAGCTTATTTATTTATCTATTTATTCTGCCTTCAGTGGCAGCTACAGTTTGAGTTTCTTGTTTTTGTAAATAAATCATTGAACACCTAAGAAGAGTCTCCCAGTCCTGCATTTGGGTCCAGACATGTTTTCATTGAAGAAACCCGCACACAATATAGAAGAGATCATTGCATCTGTAATTGTACACACTGTGTGTATGATGTGTAAATCATATATAATAAATATATGAATCATATATTTATAGTTCTTTAAGTCTAAAAACATGAAGATATTTCCATTTTTATTGCTAAGTAAAGGCTGTGGATAACATGTAAGAGATGTCCCTGGCCTCTCATGTGGATAAAGTTCATCCACCTCCTTCACTCTGCTGCCTCATGTGCTTGAATTTATTTGTTTACATCAATAATCGCAGCACATCCAGCTAAGGCTATTTACCACCGACACCACAATAACACATTGGCAAACGGTTGAGCCGAAGCAGCTAATTGAAAGCCAAACACTCCACGGCCCTTTTGGGACCTTCCTTTTTGTACATGGATCATGCCAAGTGCTCCATATTTATGGGGGTGAGGAATCAGATTCTACAAATGACATGGAGTCCCCTCCAATGGCTTTGGAGCCTCCTTGTGCTGCACAGCGCGTGGCTCTGAATGCAGGAGGAACAGCTTGGCGGTTCCCACAGGAACAGACCTGCCGACGATCTGCAGCTGTGCTGAGAATTGTCATTTTTAAATATTCACATATTTAATCAGCTAAAAGGGCTCTAACAACAGAGAGGGAGAGAAAGCAGGGCAGTCAGTCTGCATATGAAGGCTGCAATGCAAGACTGTGAAATAGTTCTATAGTTTTGCTCGGCTCTATAATCATAAGATCAAATCGAATTATGTTTTTATTGTTCCTGAGCAGATATTTCATTCTTACTCAGCACGGTTAAGTATATTATTCTGGGCAAAAGATGTTCCTCGGTAGCAATGCAGTGGGTCACTAATCAGTTTCCTATGCGCACCGATGTCCCAGCAGTTACCACTTAATGACCCTGCTATTTTTGTGAATCATTAGAAAGACTAAAAATGTCTTTTTCTACCTGCAGTTATCCATCTGCGTCTGCTTTGGCTCCTGTAGCTTTATGAATGGGTTGCCCTACAGTTGGCTCCAGACAGAGAAAACAATAGATACAATCTTGAAGGAAGACGTTTGTGTTAAAGGACAACAAGGCTAAATCATGCCAGGTTTCTTAAAAAAAAAATTCAAGAAACCATCCAAACAAACCAGATCTAAAGAAGATATCAACTGGCAAGTACTTGGTACTGTGACACCTTTGATATCAGTCGGGGTTACAACCAGTGTTGCGCAAGTAACTCATTACTTTACTGCGCTGAAAATGTAACTAGTTACGTTACTAGTTACTAAATAAAAAAGTAACTAATAACTAGTTACTTTACTTTACTTTAAACACATTAAAAAAGTTTAATGTTGTGCTCTGCTCAATGGGACTGTAATGGTTATAAGGTTGTATACAGTAGTTATAGAGTTAATGTTTCCAAGTGTGGGGAGACGTGGTTAGAGCTGTGGGGATGTGAGAGTGAGAGAGTGAAGCTGCAGGGAGCAGAGCTGCAATTAGAGAAAATAAGTTATACATTTGCTGTAATCTTGAATAAAGTTCTTCAGAGCACGGAAGCGTCTGACTGGTCTGTGACCGGAGCATTACAGTAGGATTAAAAACAAAATAGATGTTTAGACATTTTGACAGGCATCTTTATTGTAACCTCAACTTACCATTGCTGTCGTCTTGCTTGTGCGTGTGTGCTGCTGTACGCGCGGCCAGTGTGTATGAGACTGTTTATTTCCCTATAAGGCAAGAAGACCCGCCCACGTCTCTTTCTGATTGGCTTAGCCTGAAATGATAACCTGTGTCAACCAATCATCGCTCCTTTTCAAAAATGGTTCAGTTAGTGTGCACGGCCGTCTTTCACTCATGACTGACAGGCTCCACTGCCACACAGTCCTCTCTCTGTGGCCGGAAAAAAATGTCCATTTGGACCACAGTAACGAGTAAGAAGCCCCTTCTCACCACAGTAACAATAACGACGTTACTGAATGGGAAAAGGAACGCATGACGTTATTAGTTACAGAAAAAAATTGTTTTGTTACGGCGTTACAAGTAACACATTAGTCCCAACATTGGTTACAATATTTAAATGAGAATTAGCAAAACTTTTTATCGGGAAAGCTTAGTAAACAAAATGTGTCTGATGGTGTGACAGGAAGTTGTGAATACATTTAATCTGGGCACCAAAAACAAGTTTACCAAAGAGAAAATATCAACTGGCAGTCATCAAAATATTGCCTTAACTGTTTTTTTTTGTGTGTGATTTTTATGCAGGGACTAAATGGAAGTGATTGCTCCACTTAATACATTTTAGGAAAAACAATTCCCGTGTGACACCAGGGAAATAAATGTGCAAACAAACAATGTAAAACTGCCAAGTGTTTTTGCTACTGCAGTCAGATTGTGACGCACTATCAATTAGCTTGGCACGTTGCTTTGACCTGTCACTGGGATATGAGCATCTCCTATCACTGAGCACAGTGTGAAGTATGAGAGGCAATGCCTCTAATCATGTGTTGTCAATCCCTTTTATGTTTTTGTTTTTTTTATACCTCTTTTTTTAAGTGTATTTAAAAAAAGTCCTGATGCCGATTCCCCAGACATCCATGTTGTTTACTGCCGATTAACAAAGGAAAGAGAAGGTGAGGCTGTGACAAGAGTAATATGAATGAGACGCCACAGTTCCACCTCAGGAACACAGGAAGAATTTCAAAGCAGCGAGTTGAAACAAGAGATCCAGAAGAGGAGCAAAGGAAGGCAAACAGAAAACAAAATTTTATGCACCTCAGACCATTTGTACCGAACAACTGTGGCTGTTGCAGAATCACAAAGAGACCATTTTTAGGTCGAGTGCATAGACACGACTACTGGGTTATATTTCACCTCGCTTCACTCAAAATAATGCATGATAACAATTTGAAAACGCTTCAAGAACCACTTGACAGTAGTTCAAATCCTCTTACTCGGGTAAGTCTACAGTTTTACTTAACATATACTCAGTGGTGGGCCCTCAGGACCAGAAAAGCCTTGTCTGCTGGCCTAAACATGCTCATTTACTCATAGATATTTTTAAATAATTTTTTTTTGTAATATTAAAAGAGATTTTCCATTTGAGTCATATTTCAGCTAGCTAGTATTTAAGTTCCATAAGGCTGTCTCAGTTCACAGCGATCGGACACAGATCATCTTGCCAGATTGTACACGCTAGCTGGCGTGTCACATGATTTGCTCACCTGTTCTGTAATTGGATAAGCTCTGACAACGTCATCTTGTTTGATTTTCCTGGACTAAAAACAAAACTGACCGTAATGTATGGCATGGCTGAAATTCTGGGTGAGAGTATGGGGTATGGAGGAGTATGTATGGAGGAAATGTGGTGTGTATTTATTCATAAGTTGGAGAAATCAGACTTAAAAAAAAATAAATAAAAAACACAGTGGTGGCCTAGTGGTTAAGGAAGCGGACTTGGATCCGCAAAGTCTCCGATTCGGATCCACCAGCTGCCAGGTTGCCACTGAGGTGCTCTGAGCATAGCACCGTCCCAACCCACATCACTTCTTGTGGGCTCACCACCCACAGGAAGGCTCACAATATGGTGCAATGTGATTTGGGTGGCGCCAGCCGCCCCTGCGACCCAGCAACGGACAAGCAGAAGAAGATGAATTAATTAATTAATTAATAAAAAAAAAATATATAAACCTAAGCCTTAAAAATCCCTACCGTCATACGCTTTTACACTTACAATATTTTTTTTCAAATGTTGCTGTGTCAAGAATCTACTAAGAAATACTAAGAATAATAGATTTTCATTACTCTGGAAGTTAAGTGGTGATTGAGCCTATATTAAGGGTAATATAATATACATGGGTTGATTCTCAAGTGCTGGTGTGATACTGATGTTATTATGAGGCGTTTTAATTCGATGTCACAAAACTATGAACTATATAAAAACTATGCATATACTTCATTTTCAATCAGACAAGCGGTATCGCCCATCATGCACAGATTTACACTCTGACAAAAAAATTCACCAAATGGTAGAGCTGCACTTTATACTATAGAAATTTTGCAGCAGAAAAAGTAATTATTTTAGACTGACGCCATAAGCAACAACAATTTCTCTTTTTCGATTTGTTTCTCACCTAACGTATCACGCCAACTCTCGTTTGCCATGTAATAGTGTGCCAACAAGCAACGCCATGCATGCATGGACCACTTTTCCATTTTCTCCTCGACCCTAAAGAAAATGGTTGATGCCACGCTCGAAGAGTTACTGACGACAAGAGACGTGACAACAAACAGGAGTGGGATGAGACATCTCCCCTACCTTACTTCACGTCACTTCCACACTTTTCTTGTATCCTAAAAATACTCCCTTAACAGGATGGGGAGCTTGCCAAAGGATCAAACAGGCACAAGTGGCGTGCCAGCTGGTGCCGAGGAGAATACCTCGGATGCCTGCGGCACAGCCACTGACGTAGCTTTGCACAGGTCAGAGGATTAGCAGGTACGGTTCTGACAAAGAACGCAGGAAAGAATGTTGCCAAGCTGTTCTGCACTTTTGTCGCAGCATTTGTTTAAGAAAACTGACTAATTTTATTATTATTTAATTTTTCTTTGGGAATTGATAGACACGTTAATTATATTAATTTCTTCATAGCATTTGTAACAATACCGTGACACTGCTACTGTGCTACATCTTCCTATTACATTAAGGTAAAACTGTGCTCCCTAAGGAGCTTAATGTGAGTTGGATGGTCCTTACTTATTATTTTCCTCCTTCCCTTGATTTTCTTTCCAACTACACGTCTGAGCAATAATAGCACAGATCTGTCCACATCATGCCTGCCAGGATTTTATACTGGCACATGAACGTAATCACTCTGCCAGAAAATAAACAAAGATTTTCACATTTCAAATCTCACCAGGACCGCTGCAAATTGATTTTATGCTTCAAAATGTATCTGACATTTTTTAAAAGGTAGGTACAATACAAATCATAAAATGTCTATTTTGTTTTAGTCACGATCCTCATTGACAACAATACGTTCACAATTAACCATTGTCATCCTTATCTTTAATTTAAGCATTGCGTTTTAGACATGACGTGTGGTTTACCTTCCTCCCCTGCAGGTGCTGCTATTTCTCATTTTCAAAAATGCGATATGTAAGAAAATAACACAATAATAAATAATCATAATAAATATATCCAATCCACTTTCAATATTTTCAACAAAAAAAAAATACTAAAGCACAAGGGACGACTATTAGACACATAAAACGTATCAAGTTCAAGGGAAGGAGAAAAGGAGTAAAAACTACTGCAGTGAGACTGAAAAAAAATCCACATCCTGCACTTTTTCCTTCAAAGTTTGTGCAACCCCCTTCACAAAGCCAGAATTATTGTCCATCGGGTGTCACAACCATCCCTGAGTTTTATTCTATAAGTGCTGGGAAACCCATCTGTGTGGCCCACATCCTGCGGAAGTGTCCTCAAGTAAGAAAGCTCTAATCTCTGCTGGCTCCATGGCACCGCTGTGCTGCTGACCCCACATTCCTGCTGGGAGGAAGGGAACAATCTAAAATCCAAATTCCCTATGAGGGTCATAGAGGAGTGCGGTTTTAGTCAGTTGGACCAGGAGGAAATGAACAGCGGGGATGTGATCAATATTTCACACGGAAGCTTTCTTCTGCACCTCAGAGGCACGATTTCCACCTCTGTGTGTGTGTCATACAAAGGCATGAAAGTGGAGGGGAAAAAAGGGAGGGGAGAAAAAAAAAAGACACTTTTTTTTTTCAGAAACACAACTTTTTAGTGGTCTGCTTTGTGTTCAGTGAGTTAATGATTTATTTTGCATCAATAAATCACTCTGCTGATTTACCTTCTTCTTACTCTAATTATACAGCCAGTATGCAGAGATTTTTTTAAGCCAGAATGTGGCAAAATTTCCTGATTCTTGGTCTTATTTTAATTAACAATGATAGTATTTGGCAAGACTTGAACATGTTTTAAATAATCTGGGTTGAATTTTGTTGCTCTTTTTTCTCAAGTGGTATTATCTGCAGCAGCTGCAGTAAAGAATAGAGGAACAAGTGGAGAGATACTGTATGATAATAGAAAAAAAAAGAGTTAGTATTAATCCAGCATCTGTGCAGCTGGCCTTCACTGCTCCTTACTGTCCGTGTTGCTGGTAACAGACTGGTGGATGAAACGAAGGAACAGAAGGAACGGTAGCGGGAGGAGAACGAGGAGCTGACGTACAGAGAAAAACAAACATGCGTAAAGACTTCCTTCTACATCTGTGTTTGACCTACATCTGACCCATCTGTTCATTAATATTTCAACAACTTGTCTAACTATAAGTGCAGTTTACAGTAATGGGGGACGGGGTTGTCGGAGTTCCGTGCTTGGAGATATTCTACAGAAGGATGTAAGTCATGAAACGGTCTTTATGATGACTCAGCTGCTGACGCTGGAGATCTTCATGTAAAAAAAGTTTGAAGGCGGTCAATGTGAGGGACTTCCAACTCAAACTGCCCTCAGGCCACTGCTGCTATTGTCAAATTCTAGAAGAGCTAATTTACCACTCAGGAGCTGCAAGTCAATTCTACATGGTAACTTTCTATTCATTATTTCCTGTGAGGTCTGTCCGTCTCTGCTCTGTGAGGTTAATCAGTGTGATCACAGTCACCTGGAACTTTGTAAATGGTCTCACTCGTGTCACCTGGTACCCTTAGTATAAATACCCTGATCCATCACTCACTCTTTGTAGGGTCATTGTAATGTGTGGACCTGTTCCTTGATATGCAACGTGTTGTCTTCTTTTGAGAGGTCACTGTATTGTAGACTGACGTGTTTGAGAAGTTGATCCATTGAAGAGTACGTGTTCATGTAAAAGACCATGTCCTACAGCCTTTGTTATTTGTTATTGATGATGGAATCCTAGCCATTCTATTGTTCAGTTCTTTTGTTGATATGGGTATGGATCAAGTGGAAGTAATAGCCAGATGGATGGCCAAAAGGAAACATTATTTCTCTGCGGCCTGGCATGAATTCACCCACGGACCGGTAGTCTGCACTAAGAGATCATGGGCCAGAGCCCATGGGTGTGAACTTGCGACCAATGACAAATATTAATTTCTATACTTTTCTTACAATTTGCATTTCAGAAACAGATTCAAAAACTTCACTGTGGGAGAAGGTGTTGATTTCCAAAAGCCATGTAACAACCGCAACACTCAGCTCCTAAATATGGTTGTACATGAGTCACGGATTACACATACAATGCAGTGATAACCGAAAAAATTGAAAATGTGCAAAATGCTTCTGTGAAGCCAGAATTGTTCAGTGGAAAATAAAATTACATGAAAACAGTGAAAGCAGTGAAAACAAACAGATTGTTCTCTATCTGTGTTTGAATTCAACCAGCAGGAGATAGATATCAGCCCAGTCATGTTGATGTAGGAAGGTTGATGTGTTTTCTCTTTTCTTTTCACCTCAAATTTATTTATTTATGTAGTTTTAAATACCACCCACGTCTGCTCCAGATTCCTCTTGTCTTCTCATCTTTTCAAGCTTCAGGCACAGCACCACCCAAGCTGAAAATCTGTAACCCCTGATGATTCATGGATCCAGAATATACAGTATACACATATATAGACTGAACAATGTTTTCATTTTATTATATCTGTAATGAAATTAATTAAAACTACACTTTGCTTTTACAAACTTTAACGCTGTATGTTTCAACATATATTTAAGGGAAATGTTTAAAAATGTGCTTATAAAAAGACCAAATGACATTTAATGTTAATAATAAATTAAATACTAATCTTTGTTGGGGGAATTAATTAATTTTCTTAGATTATATTATTGAAATTTTCTTCTATAAAGAACCAATAGAAAAACACTTGCTAAACAAGGACATCTATTGGTCATAATGGATAATACAAAAAGATGTTACATTTTTACACTTAATTACATAAATAATTTTAATTGAAATTCTGCTGATTTCACTGATTAACACTGTCCAGTAAATAAAGTCTAAATAAAATGTGATCTCTTCATTCCATCGCAGGCACATTGACTGTACTGTTGGTCACATCCTGCTGTCTTTTCCACTCGTGTCCGTATGGCTCACAGCTTGCATGAGAGAAATGATTCACATTTTCCTCTATAATCTTACAAACTCTAGAGTGGAGGGAGCGCGAATGGCGGGCATTAACCTTAAGCCGATGTTTTTCTCAAGGGTATTTGAAAGGACTTAAAATCTACTTGCGCAGTTCAGTAGGAGGCACACGCGCCTGGGCCAGAGCTACTTAAGTCAAGCTGACATCCTCATGTCTTATATGGTGTTAAGGTGTGTGAAAGGCAGCATGAATGTGATTGCTCACTTCATCATCACAAAACATGACTTAAAATCAATTATGAGTGTGTGTTTCTGTGTGTGGGTGTGTGGATCCTGGTCTCTCTTCATATTATACAACGTTGAATAAAAGCCGATTGGCTCTTTATCAACTCAGGGTACTTGTCTGCACTCTTCGTCCTCATCAGTTTTATTCAAAAGCAGCACTAGGGGGAGCTCTAACTGAATTCTCATAGGTAAAACCGGATTAAGAGCATGGACAAAAGGGGCCCCGACCCCGGGCCACCAGGGGGCCTCAGGTTGCTGATGTAAAGTAACTAAATTTGTACAAGTAGGCTACTTGTAATAATTTTACGCTACTTCAAATACCTACCCTATCTTTTAAGTTTAAGTTTATTTATTTAAAGAGCACATTTCATACAAACATATAGCTCAATGTGCTTTAACAAAGAAGAACATTTACAGCAGCAGTACAAAGATCGAAGACTTTAGGAAGGGAAAAGTGGAGGAGAATAGTGAAGCCATGGCGCATTTGGTGTCAAGGTGTGAGATGACTATGGGTGTTTAACATCTATGGAAATATGATACCACCTCTAAAACAGAGGGTAGGAAAATGTTATGGGTAGGAATAAACTTCAGATATGGCCATTAATTTTGGCTATGTGTAGGAAAATATTGTGCGTAAGAAAATATTTCAGAACAAGAGCACGTACTGTGCGTCAACATAAAGCTGAACATAAATTCAGCTTTATTTATTCAGGGTAACTGGTAACTAGGCCCAGGCCTCAGGCCCCATTTCCCTGCAAAGCCCAAGTTTTAGCCATAGTTTGCAAAGAGAAGGTTGAAAGCGTTTAAGATTTTAGCCTTTAACATCAACAACATTATCACAACAATTGTTATCCCAAGGCACCTTACAAACAATTATGCAAAATAAACAA
This sequence comes from Paraplagusia blochii, assembly GCA_016785265.1. Taxonomy (NCBI): domain Eukaryota; kingdom Metazoa; phylum Chordata; class Actinopteri; order Pleuronectiformes; family Cynoglossidae; genus Paraplagusia; species Paraplagusia blochii. The sequence goes on along the minus strand of JAFBJS010018559.1, from coordinate 18,196 downwards.
GACACAGTAAACAAACAGGAAAATACCCTCTGTCCTTTATTGATGACTTTTACATGTCAAACATTCCGTCTATCTGCCTTTTGCCTGGCCTCCATGTCTGATTTTGAAACCAATTGTGGCACGTTAGTTCAAAAAGTTTGCCCACACCTGGTTTAGTTGATTGTAGGTTTTTTTTTTTTTCATTTGGTTGGAGTGCAGCCAAAAAATACACTATATCTGCAAATACAATTTGACAATTAAAATCTTGAATTATTGTCAAAACAAGTGTCAAAATATGTATAAAATAATAATATATGTTTTTAATGTTTGATATATGTTTTCTTGGACTATCTGCAATTGAAAAACTAAAAGAAAAATCCGTTTTATTCAAGCTGAAGAGGACGTCTCACCAAAGAGGGTTTTAAGTGCTGCATTATTACTGTCATTGATAGAATAAAGGGACCCATTCATTTACCCCATTCTACATAATTATACAAACAGGCTCAAAAGGAAATCTTTGTGAGTCTGCCAGTCGCAAATGTTTCCTATTAGAACTTGCTTGCCGCATTTTGCTTCATTTGCACTCTGGCGTTAAACAAACCACCTCGTCTTTAGAACACTTGACAGTTTGTGAGATGAATAAATAAAGAAACGCATGCATCCTTTGATACGAGCGCATCCCCACAGATCCGCCTAATGACAGCTGTGGATATTTAAGAGTCCCCCTCAAACAGAATTATTTCAGTGCTGCTTGAGACCGATCCCAGTCGTCATTACTATTGCATGGCCCGTGGACACTTTTATTCATCAGGACTGCATTACATTATTTACAAACTGGAAACAATTGAGTGAGCACTGTATTACAGGACTGGGAGTCACCCATTAAAAAACCTCACCTGAATTATGAATGAGTATTTCATTTATTATGTTATGTCCCATTATGTGTACCCTTAGAAAGCAAAGATGTACTTTATGCCAGCCCGTTCTTGAGAGAGGATGTTCGCAGGATAATCAGTGACTTGTTCTATGCAGAGCATGCACTTGTGTGATGCCGAGGTTGGAATTCCGGAAGGCTTGATTCTGCACCAACACCAGTTTATGTAGAGACAGGAGGTCCTAGAAACACAAAAAGCCTAATCTTAATCATTTTACCAATTAATAATTTTCATTTAAGCTGAACAGATATTTACTGTTTAATAATTTAGTGATGCAGTCAAACATTTGTTATTTTACATTTAAATGTACGCCATTAGTGGATGCTTTCACCCTACAGTTACCTAGAGGATGAAATTCAACAGTCAGTTTATATAAAGTAACTCAGGCAACCTCAAAAATAGGACGTTAGTGCTAAAAAAAGGTTTATATGAAGAAGAGGACAGGGGAGTGCTAGGACAGGAGGTGATATCTGAAGTGTTGGGTCTTTAGAGTTTCTTGACTGGGAGACTCAGCTGTTCTGGTGGTTCTTGATGGGTCCACGTAGAACGACCCATGAAAACAGCCTGTATTGGGAAAACCAAATGAGCTGAGACATTGCCAGGTAACATAAGATTTCATCAAAGTGATATCATTTAGCTTGGTAGGAGCAGACCCATTACACTTTTGTAACACTTTCAGGTTTTTTTTTTATACCAGAGAGAAAACACACAAGATTTGTGAGGTAAAAAAAAGACAAAGCACAATGTCCTGCAGCCCAAAAGACTATGTCACTGGGGTGAAAACTCTGGGGCTCACCTTTCTGGGCAATATTGAATCCCCATTAGCGTGGGCGGCTCCTTCTAGTGGGTTCACCACTTGAAGGAAGGTTCAAGAGGGTCTGGGACAGTGTAGTGTGATATGGGTGATGGTTGTGGAGACTGATGCCCACAGTGACAGATTCAGATGGATGGATTGGAGGAAGGCAATGACATCATGCAGAAATTCACAGCATAAGTCATTGCAAGAAGACGATGTTGTTGCCGGTTAGGGAGGTTGACTTCCAGTGGGGTCGGCAGTGGTGGCCTAGAGGTTAAGGAAGCAGACTTGGGCCCACAAGGCTTCAGGTTTGAATCCGCCAGCTGCCAGGTTGCCTGTGAGGTGTTCTGAGCACAGTACTGTCCCGTCCCACATAACTTCTTGTGGAATCATCACCCTCAGGAAGGCTCACAATATGGTGCAATGTGATTTGGGTGGTGCCATCTATGACCCGGCAACAGACAAGCAGAGGAAGATGAATGAATGAATGAATGAAAACGTCTTTGCAACTATACAGACTGCAATTGAAGGCGCTACATGAAGCTTATTCATATGGGCACAACAGCCACATGTTGTTCCAAAGTCAAAGACCATGTTAAAGGGACAAACCAAAAGTGTTTTTTTTTTCACTTATTCAATAGCACTGAAGGTTTTAAGGTAGAAAATCTAACCAACCAGGTCAGTTTATTCACAGTGTTGTTATAACTGATGTCAAATCACTAGTCCACAGACCGACATATGAAGACTATACAATGCAACGGCAATGACTTTGTTTCAACACGACCTGGCAACATCAAAGCAGAACCCAACTGATTCATGTGAAGGCTGATGTGTACAGTGACACTAAATGGGCGTAAGACGGAATCAGCTCGCACATACAAAGCTCCACTGCTGCGTATCTACATGCGGTCGACGGAGGCCCGTGCTCCTCACGGGCTTCTCAGCTTGAATCTCATTTTAAAGACTTCCCTGAAGGCCCGCTTTCAAGCCAGCTTCGCATCTGTGCCGCTACAGCTCGACATCATGTCAGACACGAGTCCACTCTTCTGATCTTCTCCATCAGAGGGGAGCGATTGTATATACACACCAGGCAGAGTTGTGAACGCTTTCTATCTCCCCCATAAAAACTAAATAAGCGACAGATTATCAACAGAACAGGGGTTTAACTGCAGCAGTGCGTTTGAAGGATTTGATTTAGAGGATGCCAAGTGCCGGTGCCGTGATTGATGGTTACAGAAAACACATGGCTGTCTTTATGAAAAAGCCAGCAAGTAAAACTGCAATGCAGCATTGTATTTCAATATTAGTGTTAATTATACAAGGCAAAAATTTTACTTTATGTAGTTGTTTTTTTATGCAATGTCATTAAGCATAAACATAGACAGTATATGTACATGCAAACAAACAAGTATAGTGCGCTTGAAATGGCGCAGCAACGCTGATGATCTGATTTTTTTTATTCCTGCAGGTTGAAAATGATATTTTTCCTTTTATATATATATATTTTTTTGATAACTATCAGCAAATGATTTAAAGCAGCACTATTAGCATAGTGATTAGCTGGATTGCAGGTGCCTCTGAGCTGTGACTCAGGAGATGAAAATCTGCGAGCTTCACTACCACATAGGGAAAAAATGATGGATACCCACTCTAATTGAGAAAATATCATTTTTAGGAAGAGAAATTGTCTGGAAGATGTTATCAAATGAGGAACAGAGAGCAGACTAGGTCTTCAGAGAGTGTTATTTCTGCATGCATTGCAGCTCAGTTTAAAAAAAAAAATCTATAAATTTCACAAAAGCATCCCCATCTGTTTGCACATTATTGTACAGGAGAGTAAGATGGAGCTCATCATTGCACTGGTTAAAAAAGCCCTAATCTTCCGTGGCCAGTACATTTGGTTGTGAGGAATAAGATGTGCAGAGAATGATAGCGGGATGAGGCTGAGCAGACATGGGCGGGGGCTGTGCTCTGTATTCCACATCCACAGGAGGAGGGAGCTGTTAATTGTCATGCAAGAGCTCATCTGAGGCAGCACTTGTGGGACAATGGTGGTTCAAAGTGCTGATATATGAGCACAGTTCAATCAAAGTACAAAATGATGGCTGACTGGCCCCCTGATCAAAATCAGATTGGACTCAGGTATGTCATTAAATATAGATCAGTGCACTTTTTCTTTGTGGTAGTTTGGGGGTTTTCAGGACTTTATTAGTGGCAGACCCCAGGTTTAAGGACATTTGTGTTGAAATCTTTTGTGGCTCAGAAAAAAACAGTCAATTAATTAAAATAAATTTAATAATGTGCTGCGTACATTCTTACCCCAATATCTGTATTCCCATTATTGTCTTATCTTAACATTTATTTATTGAGATAGATAGATAGATAGATAGATAGATAGATAGTTTTTTTTTTAGATTTTGAATATGGAACTTTATTAACACGGTCCAAGAAAAACAGAGGTGAGCTCACCTCTCACTCACGGCCAGCAGAATAAAAAACAACCGGTGTGGCTGTCGCACCTTTTACTGACATGAATCCAAGACACCTTCATCAAAAAGTTCAAGGATGACAAGCAGTCAAATTAGGAACTGAACGAACTGCAGTACAGCAATCCCTTGGGATTTGCATTTTATATTTTGTGAAGATTCCATTTTACCTCTATTCTTACATCTCTGCTAGCTATTTGCATGTTGTTTTCTGTTTTGATTACTTAAATACTTTGGTTGTTTTCCCGCATTTCTATACATTTACCTTTTACCATATAAACAAAACAATTCCTTGACGTTTTTCCCCTTCTGGGATGGGCATTGCAAGAAAACTGTGCCACTGTCAGAGGAGCTGCAGTATGTAAACTTCAACCTACCTGCTCTTGTATGTTAGTCTCATGTTTACATAGGTAAAAAGCATGTAAACATTCAAATAAATAAGGAGTTGCTACTAGGATTCTCACCTATCACAGGTGTTTCTGGGACGTAACACCTGCTTAATTGATGAATAACTGTACCTTTAACACAGAAAGAAGATTTTCCTTTAAAATTTTAGATATTTTTCCTTATTTCCTTCTTCGCCATCATAATTGAAAAACACAGTGGCCCAGAGTGACGCGTTTAACTTCTGTCATCTGTTCGGAAAATATGCGTTAAAGCCAGTGAGACCTGTGAGCAGCAGAGTGAGGATCCTGCTGAGGGTGTAGTCCACAACAGTCCATCAGCTGTACCTCAGCAGATCTACAGGGGAACTCCGTTACTTGTTAAACGACAATCCACCACCTGTTCTCATTTCATCTCTCCACACTCGCTGTGCCTCTTGGACTACCAGTGAAGGGCAGACACACACAGGTACACTGTGAGGAATGAAGGCAGACTCCCCATCCAAAACAGTCCCCCTCCAGTTCCTGATGGCTGCCACCTGTTCTACCGCCTCACCCGCCGCCTCCCTCTCACAACACGTTACATCCTCGCGCGTGTTACTCCCACGTGAGACATGGGCAGATTGTTGCGAGAAGTGGCTAAATTGTCACTTTCACAGGGGCGGGGTGTGGGACGTGTTCTCATTGTTACTCTACGGCACCCAAGTTCCAGATGTCACTCTTTTTAATGACATAATTAGAAAGGTCTTACGGCTCCCCGCGGCCATCGGTCTGCAATAAACAGGATGCACAAAGGACGAGCTCACACATGTATACTGTGTATAAACGCACGGTTGCTGCATGTTGTTATCATGCTGCATATCATAAAGCCGGTCCCCCCCGGTAGCTCAGGGGCAAAATGACATTTTATTGCACTGAGAAACAAAGCAGAATGACAGAGAACACCTTTAAATAAAAAAAAATACATGTTTTTATCCCATCGGTTGGAGCTATTTCTTTTTTTTATGTATAATATTACTTATTATTCAGTTAAGGAGTGGACTGGGTGACATTATATGTATAAGGTTAGGCAGACACAGGTGAGATGGGCACCTTAGAGGGTTGAATAGTATTGGTTATCAGGAGAATCAGGAAACTGAGGAGAGACAGGAGACAAGAGACGGGTCAAGTGTGATAACAAAAGGCTGTTGTTTTGTTGTTCTTTTATTTTGAAGAAAAAAGTTAAAACCAAAGAAACTACAGCTTTTGCTTGGACACTGAACTTCTTCACATCCTTGGTAAATCCACTTCCTAGTCACTCAGCGGCCGTTTGATTTATTTAACTGTTGGAACCTTAAATCAACACTGAGGACAAACAGACACGACATAATCCACCTGTCTTCATCCACCTATCTGTTACCAGATAATGGGGCAGCAGTGTCCAGGAGCCCCACCCAAATCACACTTCACCGTACCAGCCCCGCTTAAACCTTCCCTAACAGGGATCCGCTCTTGCCCAGGAGGTGAACCCTGCAGTTCCTGACAATGACAGGGATATTGCTTCTGGGCCATAGCGCCACAAAGATTTTTTTTTTCTATAGTCTATAATTAATTAGATATCAACCTGAACAAAATCTACTCCGCTGACATCCTGGAGAGAGGGCCATCTGGCTCGCCCAAGTTTTCAGTCATTAACCACAGTCACCTATGAAGAATATTCCAAAAGATGCACTATGCTTGATTCCTTTGTCATTCATTGAAGAGATTATGTCAAAGGTTTAAATCCTGTTATGTTCTGCAGAGTGAGAGCCCACTGTGGTGCATCAACCACGAACGAGACTCCAAAACTTCTACAAAACAGAAAAACAGTGCGGTGATGATCTGTGTTTTTTTCCAAGAAGACCTGGTAATGATGGAGGCAGTCTCTTCTCTAACTGGGTTAATTGGGGTTCAGAGGCAACTCATGTATGATAGATGGAGAAGAGGAGGGTCTCTGTGGTGTGTGGCTCCGCTGGCATAAGATCACAGGTATAAATAGAGCTGATCCTTACACTCCGGACTGAGAGACATCTGCCGTCAGCAGGTAACCCGCTCTTTATCCTTACCAGCTCGACCCACTGATGTTAGTATGGGTGTGACGATTAAAATCAATATGCATGTTTTTCCTGGCTATTCCGACCTGTCAACACCATCCCTGATTGTTGGTAAAAAAAAAAAAAAAAATGAGTACACCATGCAGCCAGCCAGATGGCAGGAATAGATTATCAATCTCAGACGGGACAGGTGATAGATGCCTTCTCTAGGGTAGACAGTTTCAAACCGAGAGACACATTGAGGAGAAATATGCTCCTAAGTGAGTGATTTTCCTCACCCTGTCACGCACTGGGATAAAACTTCATGCTTGTTGGTATACTGATTGTGCATGGAATTCACAATGAACAACGCCAACTGGAAAACAACATTAAAAAACAAATGCTTTACTTGATGGCAAACAATTTAGAGCAACTAGACCAGATGTCTCGCAACAAAGCAACAGTGAATGCAGGTACATCGAGAAGTAACAGTCTGTGCACAGTGCTCTCTCTAAGTCATGCTGTAGGGGGAGCTAAAGATGCATTTGGAATGTCATATCATACATAGAACCTGGACAATGTGTCTGAGCCGATTGGACATCCCACCTCTGGATCTAAAAAATCCCAACCAATGTTTTGATAAAACTGTCGCTATCAAAATAAAAACACATTTTATTTTCTTTCACCTTGTGGTTCATCCTTTACCTGCACACTCCACATAAAAAAGTGACTTTTTTGCTGTAAAGCAATAGCATTTCCACTGTACTCCTAAATATTCCAACCAGTCTTGGTGCACAGATCAATCCAAATATCAATAGCATTGATATTGATACTAGCCTGGTTAGTTCCTTTTTTTTTTACTTGTGTCAGAGCATACACTTTGCAACCCCTTGTGTTTACATGTTTCGCTGTCACGGGACACGATGTGACTCAGATGTGCAAACCAAACAAGCAATTTTTTTTTTCAAATTAAAAGAAATAGTGTGAGTCACAGACAAAGTGCAATAAAAGCAGGAATTGTTAATCTGTTACTGTTCTCCAATCAAAACCTTGACTAACTACGGGCTTAGGTTTTTTTATATAAATTACATAGAAATAATTTTTGTCACGGCATAAGGAACATCACAAGACAAAATAACAGCTCTATTTTCGAGCTAATCTTTATGCCATCGATATACTAAGTGAGTGCTGCCAGAATGCCAGTATGCAGAGATATTCAAATGCACTGAGATACTGTGCCGTGTCAAAATTCACCTTGGAAAAAAAAATCACTTCTTCCCTTAAAATATTAAATATCGGTCACGAATTTAAATAAAAAATAAAAAACAACAGTGGAAGGCAGAGACGAGTCTTTGATGGAGGCATCTCTATAAGACTGGCGACCACCGATGTGTGTTATGAATAAATCATCCTGAGTCGAGCAGAGAGAGTAAACAGTTGTGTATCTTCACCTCAGATGCCTAGAGAGTCCTGTCAGACACAGCAGTTAACAAAGCCTACCTCCTCATCATCATGCACACCATGCTTCAGCACATCTAAGTCTAAAGCCAACACCATCACCCCCACCTCTGTCCCTACACGCCATCGCCTCCTCCACCCCTTCCTCCCACAATCCAAGAACTGAACTCGGCGTGCTCCTCCAGAGTCGACTTAAAGTGAAGTTAAAGTGAAGTTACCAGAACCGCTGCTAATCTTTCCCCAGAGTCTCCGCTTCACCCATGTTTAAAGACAGACCTCCAAGACAGTTTCTGTAAATTAGGCTCTGGGATCAGCTACCGATTTGTTCCACGTGCGGGAAAAACTGCATCATTTAAACTACTCACACAATTGATCCGTGATCAGGCGGTTGTTTTGTACAGAACAAGACGTATAGTATATCTGGGTGTGTTTCGCAGGGTTTTGCTCATATTAGCAATGCACTTAAGGAGCAGCACTGCATCTCCTCACATATAATTAATTATCTAACTGTAAACCCAAATATATCAGAACATTTAGCATGCTCTCCTGTTCCTCGCACCAATTGGTTAATTTTTTTGTCCCTCTTCTACACATTCATCCCATGATGTCTCTTAAACCAGCGTTCCGCAACCTATTTTGCGCCACGGATCGGTTAAATGTCTCGTACTATTTCCACGGACCAGGTGTTAAGTTGTGGCAGATAAATACCCCTTGATAAAATTAAATTGCCAGTGTTCTGAAATATTTTCCTGCCTATAAAAGTTTCCTACCCGAATTAACTGTGCATAGACCAGGATTTTTCAAGTGCACACGGCCTATAATTTTCTCCTACTAGACCGGTATACAAGGTTAGAATCCTGTATCGATGACTCTCCGTCATTTTGAGTTTATTGTTATTGTCTGGGTTGATCTGGATATGGATCACGTGAAAGTAAAAGCCAGATGGGTCCAAAAGGAAATATTATTTCTCTGCAGCCCAGCTCCATTTCACCCAATGACCACTACTGCCTCAAACAACATGTATTGTCATGCATTAAACTTATGTACATACTGTAGTCTCTGTCATATATTCCCATTTCTAACTTTACTGTTATATAATTGTGGGGGAAAGGTTGATATAGTCTAGGAAGGGTTGATAAAATTGTGGTGGTTTCATGAAGGGAAAATACATACTGGTATGTAAATAACATGTCGATGCAGATTCTCAGTCATCCAGGTTATGGTCAAGATTAAAGAATTTAAGAGTTGAACTGAAGAAGCCTCTTGGATGAGAGGTGAAACGTTTTCCAAAAAACTGAATGTCCAGTTGCCTAACTAAACTCTATAATTTTCATATGTAAATTACACAACTATCTCACATCTACTTTGCAATGTTTTTCCTGGAAACACATGAACTATGTGTTACTGTATTCCCTTATCAACTTTGTCCATGACACAGCACCTAACAGGTCAATAATGTAGGGAACACATACTTATCATAGGGCACAAAATCAAGTCAGTGCTTTTGAACTGTTATATGAACATCCTTGCGAATTCAATACAACCTGCAGTAAGAATATGACCGGTAGGTCATGTCTGTGTTACTTCAGTAATAAAACAAAACCACACAAAAATAGAATATAGTTTTTTTTTTATTTATAATTTATAATTGGCAGATACAAAAAACTCTTGAACTGTATCCAAAATGTGCAATAAATCACTGATTTTTTTCCAAAAAGAAAAATACAAAAAGTCTATCTATTTTGGAAAGTTGACAACCAAACTGTAAACTGGAGTGAACTGGTAATTCTACAGAGGGTTTTTAGTTGCTACTAATGCTCTTAACTGACTACAGTTATTAAAACTGCTTTGCTCTCCCAAGGTGATATCCTGTCATTATGTGAACATACATTTACACTGATGACATTCTATTTCCCCCCATTTGTTAAAATACAAGAAAGGCAATAATAACATCTATCAGCAGCACAAATGTGTCTAACACATTAACATGAAATGAAAAAAATATATATGTTGAAATTGTACCAAGATGTTTGTGTGGGTGAGAGTTAAAAAAAAAAAAAACAAAATCAGAAAAGAAGGGAGGCATTACTAAACAATGTTGTAAACAATCGCCTTCATGCCTTTTTAAATTTTAAAACAATGGAGCTTGTTAAGTGCTAAACAGCTGTTATCAACAAGCATCAACCTCTGGAAACAAATGTTGAAGGCAATAATGCTTAATAATAAACTATAGAAGAATTTAAAGAAACAAAAACACCAGCAACACCTAGAGAAACAGGTCTGTGCCGAGTGTCAGAAGTCAAATTGCAGATCAGAATTGGCTAAACTAAGAACAATGTTGTATTAAAAAGAAAACACTTTATTTTCACATTTCAAATAAAATACATACACAAACTCAACCCTCCCCTAAACAATGTGACATCAAATTAAATTTACATCCACATTCTTGCCATGATCCCATTTGTCCAGAGTCTGTATGAGTGAGCAGAGGCTTCGATAAGATGCTGGTGCCTTACCCTTTATATTCCCACGGCTTTGATATAACCATCTCGACTTTAACATTTATATCAACATAAAAGGACAGACTTTTTTTTTCTTTTTCAAATGCCACCTATAGGACAGTTGGCTGGAGAGGTTCAGAGCATGTCACAAAGATTTTGAGTGCAAAAAAAAAAAAAAAAACTCAATGCAGACTTTTGTTGATTTTGAAGCAAAACTTGTTTGAAGGCAAATCACACAGATACCTCCAACAACCACACATTCCTTTTGTACAGCCTCATCCTCAGGATGGCAAATGTCAAAAAAAGTCATTAAACTCAAACACACACACACACACAAAAAAAAATCTTGTACACAGAATGTCCAGCCAAGGTTTCTGACGAAAAACAATAACACTCTTCAACACAGCCAACACACACATTCTAGATCCTTCATTCCTATACATTTCAAAGCTTTTAAATGCTAAGTCTTTAAACATGCAACACCACTGAGAGTTCCTATCAAATTTCTGCTGTGCTAGACTCATGGTTAACTTTCTCAGACACCAACATATCTAACTATCTAACTCACTAAAACTAGAACTATATGCTAACAACCTATCAAAGTTGTCCGAGAGACCATTTCCCAAATACTTTTAAGGACACTGATGTCAGAAAAAAAAGATGCGCAATCGAAATATGAAAAACAATTCCCTGTCAAGAGTATCCATATAAAGCACTTGCGTAGCATAGTGTGTGCTCTTCCCTTTTATCTGGCACAGACACAGCCCGGTAGTGAGACAATCTGTGGGATAATGCAGCACAGTGGAGACTGGGGACAAAAGCAGCTATGGCAAAGAAACTGTACTGTTCTTTTGGAAATGTCCTTGAGACCAATGTGACACTAATGATGCCATGCAGCTGTGATGGAATCTTGGAAATCTGGCACTGCTCCAGGTTGGTAAGGAAGATTTAATCCTAACTTGTCCAAACAACTTCACTTAAGCTTTTTCCAGCTCGGGAATTCTTTTGACTTTTAGATTGCTGGCGCGAATACACCAAGAAACATCGCTCCCTGCAGAGCAATTGTTGTAGTGATAGGGATACAGAAGGCAATGTTTATACACCTCATATGCCACTTTTTAGTAAATTTTGCATTTATTGAGCCTTAGTGTGTCTAGTCTTATTGTGACGTCTTAGTGTGACGTCTTCACTCACTGAGTTCTCTACATTGTCCCTAATCAATAGTCTTAAAGCCTTTACTACATGCAGACACAAGCATAACAGACAGTGACATAGATGTAGGGCCTGAGCTGCAGTGCGGTGCATTTTTTTGTAACATTCCTAATGCAGAAAAATTAGATTTTTTAGTCTTAACACATTTCAAAAAGATTTACACGTCAACTCGATGCTGTTGCTATGAACAGCACAGTAGGAAAATCCAGCATCATTAGTACCTTTAGGTTTGCACATTACATAATGGCTACATGCAGCCATAGAATATAAAGCTACTGTCTGACCAACTGTTTAAAGCCTCTGACAGACTAAAGTGTTTTGCACATCTTGTGTAACTTAATGCTGCAATGGACCTGATTTTTTTAAGTTGTCTACAAAAGGCCTTTTTAGAATTCTACACATATATTGTAGAGTGTCTATAATGTCAACTTGTGTTGTACATACAGACAACGATTGGTGTTATTGTCTGGATGAACACAAAAGCTCAGAACATCAAGGTTGTTTTCACACCGGGATTATTTATATAAGTTAGGTTTGCTCCAATATTAATGGATCAACTTAGTGTTCACAAACGCAGGTGTCGATTTGTGTGACTGAGGACGGCATTAGTCAAAAGTAAAAAACTTATGCCACAGATGTGATGTACATGTAGATTTTACCATAAAACTGGTACATTAAAGTGGAATAAATGGTATCTTGAGAGACATAAGGCTTTCATTCTTCTCACACAATTATATCAGTGCGAGGCCTTGCGACATATAGTAAGTAATGGTCTGATTTGCAGTCTGGTCATACTGACAACTATAAAAATTTGTCAGAGGTGCTTAATGTTCATCAGAAGCAAAAGAAGAACAAAACTGATCAGTCTGCAGAACGTTTAAGATTGGATTAAAAGGTTTTACTGTAGTAATACTATATACCTAAAATCATTTGAAATGTTTGATTTGGTGAATACAACCCAATGCATTTTCAAACTAAACACAAGTTTATTATATTCATTATTTTTCTACTGGAACTACTTTACTGCGAATAGAAATCTATTCCATTTGCACAACTGTAAGTTACCTCCCAATTGATGTCTATGTCTAATGTACATGACCATGAAGCTTGACAGTTTCTTCCCACTCAATGTTTTTTTGAATAAAATATGTTTGTAGTAGAGGTTTTTAAAATCAGTAAAAAAAACCCAAGTGTATAATGGAGGACAGAAAAGTGACAACGTCACATGGACAAAAACAAGAACTACCAGAGCCTGTTCTTTAAGATTTATAGATGTCTGTAAACCAGGTTTAAATCTCTTAACTGAAAACAAAAGTGCAAAATTGCTACCGCTGTCCTGTATGTGTCCTCAGTAGTGCTTCTCCTGCAGATAATCTTTCATTTTGTTGGGTAAGGGCAGTTTCTGGATCAGGTCTATTCTTGTGTATTGTCTGATGACAAAACGACAAAGGTACTGCAGTGAGCGCACTTGCATAAACCGAGATACTGGATTGGTTAGCCTGACAGGGTAGGTTGCTGACCCTGGTACTCGAGACCTGGAATAGCAAAAAGCTCCGTTCTCTGAGTCTTTGATAGAGTGTTCTATTAAGTCCACAATAGACGTATGTCCCTCAACGTCAGGCTGCTCATAGAAACTGAAGCGTCCATTGGAGTGTTCGATGCGGGTGTGCAGGGTTTTGCCCTGTGACCTAAAACTTAGGCTAAGCAGGTACCTGTCATCCGAGCTGTCGCGCACTAGGAATGATCCATCGGCCAAGTTAACAAGCTTTTCCTCTGCTTCCCAGCGCGTAATGGGCCCCCAATACCAGCCCTGCCTCGCCAGCTTCTTCAGCTCCTCCGTCAGGCTTGTCACCACCATTGGTCCACTGCTTTGGACTGAATCATACACCCGACTGACCCCAGGAGCAGAATTGGGGTCAAAATTCAGGTGATGTCTTACCCTCTCAGCTACCTGGCTGTCCGTAGAGCTGAACCCTGAAAATGTCCGTGGGATGTGTCCATTATTTGTCATAGGAGGCAGGAGTGGAGAGAGAGGAGGGGGCACCTCTACTCTTGAGCTTTGGAGCATCACACTAGCAGAACTGAGAAAACTACTAACTGAGGTTTCCATGAAAAGATCCGGAGGCAAACCACTAACCAGTTCGTGATCCTCCTGTCCCTGGTCTGTGTGGAGGGACCCATTGTCTGCTTCAGCCACCACCTCCATGGGAGACGTGCTGTCCAGGCAGAAGGAGTGGGAACCTTCTGGGTACATTCCCTCATCTAAAGGCATTGTGTACTGGATGTAGTCCTGGGGCGTCAACCCCAGTACCACAGGCACATCGTTGTCATCAATGTTCAGATGCAGATCACCGTTTTGTGGCTGCTGGAGATTTTTTAAGGATTCCGCTTGATCCTGAAAGAGCCCTTCCATCTGGAAATCATGGAACTCTTTCCGAACTCCATTTAAGCTGGGACTAGGGCTGGGTGAATGAACCATGGCTTTAACTTTTACCTCCATCTTAATGCACGAGTCATCAGAGTTAACAGATCGCAGAGGCCATGGCGCTGGGCTGTAATGGTGACTACGTAAAGATGCAGATCTGAGAGGCCGCTGGGCTTTCACCTCATTGAAGGTAATGGGCACAGAAGAGGATGAGAAGGTGTCATCGTCATCAACAGAGCCTATGGCAGAAGAACCACCTTTTACTTTTGACTTCTGCTTGGACGAAAGTCTTCTCTTTAGAGATCCCATCAGACCTTCACTTTTCGAGCGGCCCTTGTTTTGACCGCCCTTGTCCTCTTCTCCGACAAGGTCACAGCTGGAGAGCTCTTTGGTGTAGCAGCCCCCAAAAAGTGACTCCTCCTTTGAAAACTCAGGTGTCAACGCAGACTGCTGGAGCATGACAAAGTCACCCTCCTCTTTGCCCTTTATGTTGAGGGACTTGCGGATGGTCTTAAGGCTTATTTTCTTCATTCTGGCAGGTCCTCCAATGCGGCGGCATGGGATGTCTCTGTTGGTATCCTGATGAAAGTACTATCCACAGAGTCCTCCCATCAGGCCACACAAAACAAGTCATGCATACAAGAGGAGAACCGAACCCTGTGTAAAGAAAAAGGGGAACATGTCAGCAGTAGGACATAGTTGAAAAAAGGGAGGTAACCCAACAAAGTACTTAGTTTACATGAAAATACTGTGACAGTAAATTCTGAGATAACCTTCAAAAATAGCTTTCCGTTTTATACAAAATCAATATTTTAGTGATGTGCTTAAATAAAGACTAAAACAATGAAAAAGCAACTTATTTTACGATATTGTATCTTAATTAACATAATGAAAAATCGTTAAAAGGTATTTCTTTTAACAATTTCATTATTGTGCTTTCCTGATTTGTGTAAGACAGTGTTCTGTATAGTGGTTTAATAAATTAGCCAAATAAACCCTAAACCCTGTATTGATTATCTTGTTAAAGCACAAATGTAAAGTTAATTCATGTATAAATTAGCCATCCACATTGAATTGTTGTCCAAAGTTTTAGGCTCTTGCCCGTTAAGCCTACAATGCTGTTTTTACTGCTGCCTCTTCAGAAACACTTCCCTATTACATTGTGTTCAACGGAGAAAAAAAGTCAGTTCCTCAATTTAAGGTCACAATATAAAACAAACAACAGAAATGAGACAGCATTTTATTTACACAACTATAATGGATATGGATTGGTTAGATATAAATGTCAATCAATCAACCAATGAAATTTATATAACCCACATTTACAAATAAGATTTTTCACATAGGGCTTTACAGCGTTGGTATCATCCTCTGTCCTTAGACCCTCAGCTGGGGTAGGGGGAAAAAACCCTTTTAACAGGGAAAAGAAAACCAATAGAAACCTAAGGGAGGACCACAGGAGAGGGATCCACTCCCTGGGCGGACAGAGTGCAATGGATGCTACCAAAATGTCATATGCACATTTTCATTGGATGAATATAAACTTGGCAGTTCATGCAAACCTTGACCAACATTCTCCTATTTGATAAACAAAGAAGAAAAAAAAGAACTATCCAGTTAATAAAACGGAGTCCAATTGTATTACTAACCATTTTGTGCAGGGAAATGGTGACTCAGTTGGATGGGGTCAAGTTCCACTTCCACCAGCTTTCATGTGATGCTATGGAGGAAACACAAGCTCTGTTCATCAGCTTGGTGTTTTTTTTTTCACAACTTAGTTAAAAAGACATATTATGAAAATACTTAGTAGAAGCTAAATCAAAGATGATGTCACTACTGAGCCATTTTACCTGGGTTACCCTGGGTTTGGTCTGACCTGGCTGGGCCTAGTGACAACAGCATGCATTAGCTGGGCTAAGAATGTTAAGCATGGATGTCTTTAAAATACGCAGTCAAAAGTCACAATTTAACCACACTTTACACTGTTGTCCTTGGCTATCAAACTGTAGAAATGTAGGAAAAATAGTTTACAATAATAACGAACTCAATTTAATTAACGACTGTTTGCTCGAATGCTAACAAGAAACAGCTAATAAACTGAGATATAGACAGCACATGTATTTCCAGTTAATATTCATAATACTGTAAACTCCATCAATAATCAGTAAATCCTCTCTTACCCGGTCTTGGTATTTTACAAAACAGCCCAGTAACGGCGGTGTCGTTCCGGTGTATCGTAAACATGAAGGGTTCGTTCCTTAGCGTTTGTTGGTTAACGTTAGCTTCCTCGGTAAGCCACTGTGCTAGCTTTGTTAGCGTTTGCAGTCAAAAACATTGTCGTTTCCGCCCTTAAATCCACCTCAGCGTCCACAGGGTGGAGTGGAGCGTTTGTCTTGTCGTACAAGGTACCGTTCTCATTAGGAATGCGTTAACAATGGCGACCAGGGTGACACAACAAGGTGTCATCTCACAGCCTGGTTCGGCTAACAGTCGGTGGCTCTCGGCCTCTTCCTTTCTTTCTTTGTTGCCTGTTGAATTGTGGGAGTTGATTCAGATGCAGCGAATCAGACTCAGCACCGGCAGCTGTACCGCAAGCTGTACATCCACGGGAAGACTGGAGAAACACGGGCTCCACACAAGTTCGCCATGGCATTAGCCCGTAATAAAGCAGTTATTACAACAATGGCTTAAGAAAATGAAAAAAAAGGTTAAAACATATATATTTTTACACTTTCTAAATAATGCTTCTATGATTGATTAGTTTCTTCACAGAAGGGAACAAAATAACAAAGCAATAATTACAACATTGCTTTGAGAAAATGTGGGGACTGTTTGAAATATATATTTATATTTTCTAGATAATGCATCTATAATTACAGCATGATTAAAAGGTTAGATTAGTTTAGATATTACTATGATTTATATTATCAGGATTATTTTTATTAGGGAACATGTTATATCAGTAGAAGAATTGGCCCATTCCATCACAGGTCCACAGATGTTGAGAAAATACATCATTGGAACATATCAATTAGGTTTGCCAGGTCATTGCCGAGCCATGAATACAGGCAAAATCATTCACTCTCACTGAAGATTATGGAAAGGAAAAAGAAACCAATCCCCTTGTCATTGTGACATTGTGATTCACACCACTGCACACAACAAAATGTGTCCATGTGTGTGCCATGCTCATTGCACCTGGCAGCTGGTAGAGTGGAACCCGGAACCCTGCAGACACAAATCTGGTTCAACTATGCCACCACTGCCCTAATGGTATGGGTGCAGTTATCCCTTTTGTTTCAAAATAAGCTGTTTCTATATCTGTGTAATTATGAACATGGAAAGTTTACACGCAAAGGGGGAAAAACATCTAATGCTAGTATAATATATTTAATACATAATAATATATAAGAATATAATAACAGTATGTGAAATCAGAGACCCAGCTTTGATAAAAGCTCATCACTCAATCAAGAAATCTTTACATAATTTTATTTAAAAACAAGTTTAGTGAATACAGTAATACAGTTACTGTTACACAGACATAAGTTCTAATAAACCATTTTTTTCTGTTTGTCTGAAAACACCGATTTGAAGGTTAGTTTTTCATCCAACCTGCTTTGTGTATGTATGTGTAACACTGAACGTCATGCTTGACTAAGACTGGATAACGGAGAATCCTCCTTAGCTAACTTTTAGTACTGTTAATTGCAAAGTAGATCATTGGCAAACATTGATTCACCAAGGTTAGGATGAGAATCTAGACTATTTATTATTTTGCACATACATGATGGTGCGAGACTTGAAAAAAAGTCCCTTCTATTGTAGCAAAGTATTCTCTTTGATCACATATGTTTAATAACTAGTCAAACAACAAAAATGCAGTGTGCTGTCATTATATGTTTAACTTTTTCACACAACCAATATACCGAGAAGAACATGGGCTTCGACCACCCAACTTTTTTCCACT
>JAFBJS010018546.1:0-15227 GCA_016785265.1 Paraplagusia blochii | reverse complement strand
CCTGTTAAAAAATAGTATCTTCAACAAATATGATGGGAGAAAAACCAATAAAACAACCGTAAATGATCATTAGTTTTGACAGCTTAACAGTGTCCAAAGTTTGCAGTCGATCAGGGTATACAAGTCAGGAGTTTGTATTTCTTTTATATGTTTATTTCTGCCTATTTTACACTCTTTCTCCTTTTTATTATTATTATAACGGTATGTTTTTTTTTTCCCTTTACTATTAACAATGGTGCAGGACTTCAGTCAGTTCTTCTCATTCTGTCTTTGACTCCCAGTAATTGAATGGAAAAAATAATCCTCTCTTCCAGGTACAACAATAAAACCCTAAAGCAAAATTAATATGTAACTTTTCCACAATATAGACTACAAAAAAGCAGTTCTATACAATTATTTTTGTTTAGTATTTCATGATGTACTTGATTTATTTTTTGAATGCGCTGCAGAGAATGGTATATGTCATATATATATATATATATATATATCACATAAAGTCTATGTTAAAGAGAAGCATGGTGTGCACCCTTCTCCTCTCCTTTGCGGTTGCTGTTCATTCTCAGTGGGAGGTTTATCCACCTGTCATGAGAGGTTGGTTCAGTCTGTACCCTGGAGTCGTCTTTGCCCTCCTGTTTCGAGGGTCAGGTCGGCACTATGCTCTGTAATTCGGATCCGTTGTTGTTGATGTATGCTTTGGCAGGAGCACAGTGCTGCAGGCACAGTTGTTGAGAGTAAAAGAAAATGTAGAAATTATAGAGTTGGTGATCCAGCTGAAGAGAGCGGGAGATGTCGAACGTCTCATAAATCTATTTTGTCACCAGCAAAACGCCACTGTTGTATTTTATGATTATGAGTGTGGTTAAGCAGCTCATTGCTAAACACTCCTCATACTGATGGCTTGAGCACAAGGGAAGGCAACGTTAGATAAACCACCCCATTTACTGTAAGTGTTATAATCGCTCTCCCAAATGACACTCGCTGCTTTGTTTATACGTTATGACTTCTGTATTCAGTTTAAACGAATTGACCACAATTAACAGCAATTTTCTTCCCCAAATATTTTTCTGTTCTGAGCTAATCATTGAAACTGTACAAAGTGATTCTACCGCTGATTGGGCTTTTACGTCTCAATTTGTCTGGTCTTTTGAATAAAAACAGATACGCCATTATAAATTATAAAGTAAATTGAAAACTGCTCCTTCTTTGTATTTCTTTCCACATTGATGCGTATCGTCGTTTGTGTTGCATGAAATAACTCTTGTCTTTCTGAAGAAGTTCCCACATCTGTGTTACTAGAATCATGGAAAAGTAAAACAACCTTTTGGCACAGTGATGTAATGAAATGTGGTCAACATTATTGTGTAATGATGATGTCCTTAAGGATTTACTTTCTGTCAGCTCTTTGGGGAGGTGATTCCACCCTGCATAACTCAGTGTTTCTGTGGATTAGCTAGTTCTGTGCATTAACATGAGATAATACATTTTTTTTGTGTTTGTGTCCAGGAGGTTTCTGTCAGTTTGAATTGATTATTGATAGACACTAAAGGTTGTTACTAATATTATCCATGGGATGGGAGTGAATTGTCTAAGAACAAAACTATGAGGAAGAATGCAGTGTTGTTGCCAGTGAGCTAATTATCTCTTAAGTAATCTGGCAACCCAAATGTGTTGACAAGCAGAGAGAAGTTCTTGTTTTCGTAAAAACCATGAAGCATTGTATTCTGTCTGACGCAGTATTAGGTTTATGTTGAACTTTTAGTGTGGATCTTATGTTGATCTTTGCAGCAAAAATTGGGGGACTATCGGCCGATACTGATTCCTGGTTTTAAAGGAGGTCTGACCTGTCAAAACTAGTTTTTCCTACACTGATTTTCATTCTAAGAAATCATTAGAATCATACAATAGACGCCATATTTTCTTGGGTTGGAAAAATCAAATCAAAATAAAGAAGAGTTTTAACAGTGCCTGAGCAGATTTTTTTGAACCCACAACACAGTGGAGAAGGACTTTATGTAGCTCAAATTCATCATCCAGATATTGAGCTCTCAGGCTCAACATTGACATTAAACCCACGTTTCAAGT
Source organism: Paraplagusia blochii (assembly GCA_016785265.1). Taxonomy (NCBI): domain Eukaryota; kingdom Metazoa; phylum Chordata; class Actinopteri; order Pleuronectiformes; family Cynoglossidae; genus Paraplagusia; species Paraplagusia blochii. The sequence continues at coordinate 13,145 of JAFBJS010018546.1, read as the reverse complement.
CCCAACGTCCATTCTAAAACTGATTGGGGATTTGGTGGCGTCAATCAAGTACCGCCTACATGGCAATATGTACTGTGGACACAAGTGTTTCATCAGGTTTACAAAGCCTTTATCCTGTACCACACGTCCAGTGCCATGAACTCCATAGGTTGTTCTGGTTGCCAAGACTCCGGTGCATCCCTCCTCTTAGCTTTATAGTTGCAAAAAAACAGGGGGTTTCATTGCTAAGTGGATTATTAAGTTGTCCCAAACGTTTTAGGCATTGAACCTCCATGGCTTACCTTTGAATGAGCAACTATTACAAACAGCATGTTTTAATTTGTCCTGGCACACAGTAAAAAAAATAAGTCTGATCTTGGCGCACTGAGCTGCTGTCACCGCATATGCTGGATTTACGTTACTGGCCGGTAACCAATTGGGGCCGGTTGGATATAAAACCACCATTATTTATCAGCAGCGAATTGACCAGTGCTAGATCATACCCCAGGTTTCATTTCATCATAGAATTAGATTATGGAGAAGTTTAATGCTTCCTTCTTAATTGACATTGTGACATTTTGTTTATGTTTTGTTCCATATATGAGAGCGTGATAACCGTTGAGCCATGGAGGGTCCACCCCACTTTGCGTGGCGACTGCCTGGATACCCCAATCATGCACTGTACCTGTGACCCAGACCCAGAACTCATAATATTCAGAGAACTAAAGAATACAACACAAGGTCAAGTTTCTGAGTGGACTAATTTCCCTCTGGTGGTTCCAAAACCCCCACGTCATGTGGTGGCTGCTGCTGAAGTTATGCATTAATTATAACAATAAATATGACACACTCAAATTGTGCTATCAAAAGTAAAAGCTGCGGGCCCCTAGGCTGTAAAACTGCTTCACCTACTCACCCACCCACTTACATCACTCCCTAGACACGGGCTCAGATGAGTTATTGATTGTTGGACCAGAGGCTGAATTGGCGCCTATGATGAGTGTTGTAACGGAACGTATCATTATTGTTTTGGTTGTTTTTTTAAGGAATTGCATTGATGTCCTTGTAGCTCGCAGTGTATATAATTAAAACATGGTTTTAGGTGGAGGATGGTTTGTCCTTTTGTTGTATGTGATAAATTGTGTAACGAGCTCTTAAAGCTAGTAATCTATCTTAACTGTTTTTTATTTTAATGACAGCAAACATCTTTTAACCTTCAGCGATGATAAAGAGCTCTTCTCAGGTCGTGGCTTACCAAGTTATAAAAGCCATTTACGCACATAAACACGCCGTGGCCGTAAACTATGGGCTGAAACGTTCAGATGTTTCCTGATTCCCCCTTCATCGATCCCCGTTAATCCATTGACCGTCCATTAAAAGCGGTCCCTTATATTGATCAACCATTAAAGACGATTTCCTAGCATGTGATATCTCTCAAGAGTCGTAGACTCTCATTGATCTTAGGTTATCTGAGCTGTAAGCTGATTACTCCATATGTTTCTGAAGCATTACCAGGCTTCTTTTTCATTAATCCAGATGAAGCCTGCAGGATATTGACAATAAGAGTCAGGGGGACTCTGGAGGTTGACTTTGTCCCAGGTCATTATCTGTTCCTTCCTTCCAAGCTATGCATTATTAATGTGCCATAGACTTTATGTCTCCTTTTTTGTTTTGTAATTAACATTTTCTCAATCTCCAGTCATTTTCTATTTTGTTTTCACTTTAAGTAATGAATTTTAAAGGAAATATATCCTTCAGAATATCTTGCTTGTCTAAACTCTACTGCATCAAGGTAACTTTGATCAAGCACTGCTTTAGGCCTTTTCCCATTCAGATACATGTTTACATGTGCAATGAGGATCTTGTTTGATTTTTGCGAGTGCTTCATCCTTTACTTGAGAAGGGTTCCCCTTGATTGTAGAAATTGTATAAAACATTTATTTTTACTCATAAAAGGTATATTTGCTATCACTGTTTTTTGCATTCATTATTCCCTCAAGTCTGACAGAGGCCAGACGTCCCCCTGCACCGCCCCCCTCACCCTTCCATGGTCGTAGAGGGAAGAACCACAGTAAATTAACAAGTTATACTGTGGTTAATCATGCTAGCCTAAAACCCACAGAGTGCACGTTCTCAATGAATGGTCGGAAGAGTTTGAAAATGGTTGGGATTTTGTTTTTGTTCCCACATGACCCTCAGAGTGTGTGGAGTAAATGAAACTGCAGACTAAAAATTGGAGAGAGCAAATCTCCCAGGAATTGTTTTATATAATTCCTCTTTGTCTCTTTTATAATACATCTGTCACTTGTGTATATACTTTCTTTGGTGATCTTACTCCGCAATGGCTTGTTAATATTTATCATGCAAGTACCTATTAATGCAAGTATCTATTAATCTATTTTTGAATTGGTTTGACCTTGGAAGAATCCATGAGTTTATTGTAAATGTAATGATCATGGACAATTAGAGTTTTATAAATAAATGAAAGTATGAATATATTTCTATAGAGTGAAGTAATATGTCTTTAAGACCAGGACCAGGGGTCTCAAACCCAAATAAGGAGAGGGCCACCACCCACACTACCATTTCAACCGAAGGGCTGTGTCAGCTCTCAGTGTTCAATACTAAAAAAAAAATAATAATAAAAAATAGGTTTTCCATAGATTCTGTGTAATACAACACTTGACCAGAAGGATACTGTGGATCAGGTTTTTGAGAAATATAGGATTTACCATAAATGTGGAGAACAAATCTAACAAAAATACAGTGGTGCCTCAGCCCTCGACCAACTTGACCCTCGACAAAAACTTGCCTTCACTTTCTACCGAATTTCAGCTTTAAAACGCATTCGGGCAGCCACCGCACCACGAGTCAAGGCAAACCGCGTGCGTTCTTTCTCGTTCAGAATTCAACACGAACAGACCTACAACCAGCTTTTTGAATTATTTCTTATGGGAAAAATAATTTCAGACCTCGACCACCAACCTTGAACAGATTAAGTTCGAAAGCTGAGGCACCACTGTATTATTATAAATCAAAACTTTCACATCAAGGTGGGGGCGGCAAAATATCGTCACAGGTTTGAGACCCCTGGTAGAGACGAACAACATGAATACAGCATTTTAGTCAACATTGGGTTATACACACAATGTGTTTTGTCTGATTGTATGTCTTCCTTTCTTGTCAAAAGTGTCTACTTCTCTCTATAGAAATATAACCATGAGTGAAAACAAACATTGGCAGCTTCTCATAAATATATTATTGGATAAAATGATGTTGTTTACTTCAATTTCTTATCCGTTTCATCACCTGGTACCACTAAAGTTCCATTTTTTAGGATAGATATAATGATAACAACAAACATAACTCATAAGATTAAATTTCATATATCAGATATCTAGCCATTTTTATGTTTTCCTCCTGACAAACACTGTGCTTTTAGGGATTCCCTGTTTTCCTTTTCATTATATTCTTCATGTACTGTGAAGAAACATGAAATTGAAGAAATCAAGGTTGGTCCAAGGTTTTTCATGACTGTAAACATAAGGAAATGTATAACAAGTAGAATGACCTTGGGGGTTTTCATTTGTTCTACCTACTTTGCATCCAATACTGTTTGTGTTCACCTTCTACATTAAATACATCTATTATTATCCTGACAACGCAGCACACCAAACCGAATCAAAAAAATAAAAGCTGAACCTGCAGCTCGTCTCCCCTCAGGGTTGTTACTACCCAGTGTTTTCCTTGATCAATGTGCCAACAGTTTGTGCTTCTGGTAAGAAATGTGTTTTAATCCCAATGTCAGTCCCACTGCCCCGTCAGCACCTTCCAGGCATCTGACAGTCTGGTTAATTTTGCAGTATTTCACAGCTCATTGAACACAGTGCGGGGATGGCAGGTGATTTTATTTTGCCGCCTCATCAGTTGTTCGTTTCCTGTAGATGACGCTCTCCCCATAAGAAAGATTAATTTATTTTAAGATTGCCTCTTTGTTGATGGAACAAAAAAGACGACAAGATAAAACAAAACCCCTTGTTTGTTTCTGGCAAATGTTTGCACAGTTTATTTTGACTGTGCTACATTACATTGGAGCTGCAATTAAACAAATCATGTATTTACAATTCAATCCCAAGCATTCTTCTTTAAAAGACTAAACACTGATGTCATATGAATACAGGACCTGGACTAGACCAGAACAGCACTGACACCATCCATATGACATGACAAAAACAATGACCTGATGTAGGACAGGTAGACTAGACTCTGGTTATATATAGGTCTTCTCTCTCTTCGTGATTACGCTCATTCGTCCTCACCTTTGTCATTTGTCTTCCTTATGTCCTCTCTCTTCCTTGCGTCTTGGCACCTGCTTGTCCTGAATTTCCTGTCCGGTGTAAAAAACGAGGGAGCGATGAGGAGCAAGAGAAGGAAAAAGGGAGAGTGGAGAACGGTTGACTTGACCCATCAATATTAGGGGTGGTCTCTGAGTGGAAGGAGTATATGTTACGCCTGGACAGTTTGCTGTAGCAAACAAGGATGAGGTCTCAGATGGAGGAATTGTGTGGTGAGAGGAGTGGTCATGGACTGATGGAGACAAAAAAGACCTATGAGACGGAGAAAGCAGCTGAGGTTCAGTTTTGATCGGTCATTGAATCACTCAGGATGGTATTAATGCAGCAGGACTTGTAAATTATTCAACTGCTAAAGGATCCGGTGGTGGAGCCACTGGTGCCCAGCCAGTCTGATAATTGTCGCCAGTTTGTTTTTTTTTCTTAATAAACATGAACAAATCACCATCCCAGAGGGCAAACAATGTGATGGCGTTTTGACGATCAAAATGAATAAAATAGAGGATTCCGGGACAAAAATATTTGCAGAGCTGAAAGTTATTACACTGGAGAAAAGCATTTGTCTTATACAAAGATTCCTGTCAAAAACAAATGGTTCTCTCCAGAGTGACTGATTCATTAATTACACGAGACTATCTTTGTCACTGCCAGATATTAACATTATCACCAACTCAAAAAAAAAAAGCCTAACATGGCTCTTCATTTTCATGATAACGGCTTGTTTTTAAACAGTACAAACCCACACTCCCAGAGAGTGAGAGTGCTTCTGGTCCATTCACTTCACTTTTTTAAGTCAGATCAGATAAAGACAGCAGATTGTCAGAGTAAGATTTTCCTACGGAATTTGTCAGCCAGCTGTATTCCATGATGCTCTCAGGGCCCTAAGCACAGGCGGAGGCCCCCAGTTTTACATCGAATCAAAATGAAGATCAGGCTGATGTTTGTTCTGGCTGATCTTATTTTATTTTATTTTTTTTGTGACATTGACAGATCTCAAGGTGTACCGTGGAGGATAACTCCATCTCATGGAATTCTTTTTAACAAATGTATTAATTGCAAATAGATGGTGGCCTAGTGGTTAAGGAAACATACTTGGATCTGCAAGGCCCCCCGGTTTGAATCCGCCCTACTGCCGAGGTGCCCTGAGCATGGGATTGTCTTCACACACTGCTCCCCAGATGTTGCCTCAGCTGGCTGCCAAGGTGATGGGTTTATTGTAGAGGAAAAATCCCCCCGTGCCCCCCAAAAAATAACATCCTTACCTAGTTAGAGCAAACCATCTGTTTTTATTAAGTTGCTAAATAAATGTAATAACACCTCAACATTGAATTTATGTAGGAAAATGCATTCTAAAAGTTGTTTTTATTAGTAATTTTTTATAAATATTCTAGCTTTGTTAGGTGTGCAAAAAAAAGGTTCCCCAAACAAGATGGTTACAGAAGCCTAATTGGTAAAAGTGTGGTTTAGAAAACAACTATCAGGATTCTTTTTACACATTTGTTTAACATAATGCTCCAACTGGTTGAAAAAAGAAAAGAATTCACCTTTTTTTTAACCGCAGGATCTCCATGTTTTGGTTACCAAGGCTCCTATTGTGCTTTGTTTTCTTTTTTCCCTTTTGTATCTAATGTTAACACACAACATTGACTTCACGTTGTATTGACGAGGACCTGGAACTAATGATTAAGACCATAAACCGTTGAGAAGAGATGTTGACATTTTAAATACGCAGATTACGAGTCTGTATCATTTCCCTCTCATCCGTGATTGCGAGCTGCTGCCTGCGACCACGCGTTCACCAAGTACATTACATCACCTCCTTCCCGCCAGGGCTCAAGGACAACCTGTTGAGATGCTGGTGTCTGGCACTGGCCTAGAACTTCATCCCAGATCTTCAAACGCTGACAGACGTCACCAAAACCAAATATTTGGCCGTGGGGGCGCGTTTGCTGGGGAAAAAATAAGTCAAGTTTCCGAAACTACAAATTTGTCGCACAGTTCGTTCTGGCATTTGTTTTCAACTCCAAAGTATTTGGAACGAGCGTGTGTTTACAGCGGGCAGATCAGAGGAGAACATCATAGCAGGATACAGGAGGTATGCGCTGAGTAATGGTAGCAACGGAAAGGCTAAATATAACCAGATGATCTGTTTTATGTTTGCTGCATCGTTGTTGTCTCAGGTAATGTGCAGCAGATAAACAGATCTCTGTCCAGTGGCCAAACACACTTTTTGTTTCCCATTTTTATAATTTTGTTTGGAGATTTTTCTGCGTCTTGGCCAGCGTTTCAGTCACCACTACATCAGCCTGAGCTGTTGTGTTAACTCTAGAAATCCAGGAAATAAATGGTCTGCATCCATCTTTTCTTTTTTTTTTTTAGATGGATCTGATGTGGAGGAGGAGAAGGAGGTGAAGGAGGAGGCAGAGCAAGAGAAACTACCATCGGAAAAGTCCACCGCAAAGACCAAACCAGGAAAAAGGAAAAAGATTATAGAAGAAGGAGACGCCAAGAAGAAGAAAAAGAGTGAGCAGGTATGCTGTGAATGTCAACGACATGTACGGAAATTTATCCTTCCTGAAATGATTGATTAGAGAACAACCTAAGATGTTGGTGTTTGGGTGGAGTTTTCTGTAAAGAGCCAAATAACTGTCTTGTGAAGGATTCTTGTTCCAGTATCAACACCCTGAACTGACAACAACTTTAACTTCCACACTGAATGAGAACTGCGAAAAAATATTTTTTGACTTAGTATTAAATACATTTTTTTTAGTCATTTAGTTTTCACTGTAAGTACAGTGTTCTTTGTGTTCTCTCTCACTCCCTTCACCAAATATAGGCATCATCTCATCTGTTTAGCCATTGTCTCCCAAAGCAGAAAGTTTCCCCGGAATAATTAAAAAATTAAAACGTTAAAAACATAATTTTTTTTTTTTAAGGTCGGCCGTTGTGGCCTAGTGGTTAAGGAAGCGGACTTGGGTCCACAGGGCTTCAGGTTCTAATCCACCAGCTGCCAGGTTACCACTGAGGTCCTCTGATCATACCACCATCCCAATCCTCATAACTTCTTGTGGGACCACCACCCACAGGAAGGCTCACATGGTGCAGTGTGATTTGGGTGGCGCCATCTGCCTCTGCAACCTGGCAACGGACAAGCAGATGAGGATGAATGAATTAATTTGTTATTTTTTTTCCCAACATCTATAACACAGTGATTCACAAACATTTTTCTTGCAACCCAAAACAAAATATATTTTGTTGGTTGTCAATTCTTATCTGAAAAAATAGTATTACTCAGGTTTGAAACAACGAAAAACATTCATTAAAACAACAAAAATCCTAAGAATCCTAGGAAAAATGATGCAAGGCGACCCCCAAAAAAATCTCATGAAACCCACCTGAGGGTCTCGACCCAGTCTTTGGGAACCAATGCTGTAAGAGGTGTGTTTTAGTCAGAATGTTTTAGCTTAACAGAGTCATTGTCAATGTGAATGGGATGGAGTATTGCTACAAAAGTGGAAGGTTCACTAAGGTCTGCCTGTTATTCCCTCTGTGTTGTCCCCAGTAGACCTCAGTCAGCTCTGTGAGTTTCTATATTTTGGTAGAAGAAACATCCAAGTCCATTCCTGAAGATTTACGGCGACTAGATTTTTAAGCCACTTAATTTCCTGCATAGACGACGTCATTAATTTATGTCTAGACTGTGAAGAAAAATGTCTCACTGGTGCTGGGGATTCTGAACCGAGTTAATCTTCGAGACAGTGCAGGCCTAGTGGTTAAACAAGGTGTCTATGGAGTGGAGGGTTCCAGGTTTGAATCCTACACATGCCAAGTTAGAACTGAGGTGCTTTGAGCATGGCATCGCCCACACTCACTGCTCCCTGTGCTCTCAAAGCTGCCCACTGTTCACTTTGGAGTAAATGCAGAATGTGTGCAGTGGTGTGGATCACAATGTCACAATGACAAGGAGTTTGATTTCCTTCCTCTGGTCAAATATGCTGTAAAATAACAATGATGTTTTCTATCTGTCTGTCTATCTGTCTACCTGTCTATCTGTCTAAGTTAAGCAGGGGTGTCAAACCAGATCCACTAAGGGCCGGTGTGGCTGCAGGTTTTTGTTCCAACCAGCCAGCAGCACACCTGACTTGAATTTTCAATCAACTGATCTGAGTCTCCAGACAGCTGATTGGTCAACTAGTTTGCACTGGATAGGTTGGAACAAAAAACAGAAGCCACAGCGGCCCTCGAGGAACGAGTTTGACGCCCCCTGGTCTAAAGATTTGATTAAAAATGACTGAAAATTCCTTACTCTGTTTAGAAGGAAATAGGAAATTATTTAAAAAATATTCGATTTCTTTTGGGTCAATAATTGTTTCCCATTTTTATGTGTTCTTGTTTTTGATGCTGCAACAGGATGTTCAAAAGAAAGAGACTGAGGAAGAAAAGTCAACTAAGCCCAAAAGAAAGAGGAAGGTGAGTTTGGCGCCCCCTGCTGTTCATGCTGTGCTAAAATTCTCATTAATGCTCAGCTGTCGTTTATTTTCGCCTTACTTATGAGCATAGTACCGCGTTCCTGTTGTAATTTCTTTCTTTTTTTTTTTGTTTTCCTCCCCAGAAGAAGAAGAAGACGATCACTGATGTCCTGGCCTCCACTGAGCCTAAGCCAGGTGGACCTGCTGACCTTCAGAATCTGCTCGCTCAGTTCTTCTCAGACAAACGCTCTGTGATCGAGCAGGAGGAGCTGAAGCTCCAGGGTGAGTCAGGGTCTCGACCCCATTTTTTTTTTCCCCCCGTCTCTCTCTGAAGTAAGTGTCTGCTGCTGTGTTGATTCACCAAGGTCGTCCTCTCTCTCTGTCTCTCGCATCCTTCAGACTCCTGCTTCCTCTCCTGCAACGACCTGACTCACAGCCTCTCCTCTTATCTGAAACACAGTGAGTCACTCCTCCAAACCTCCAACACTGGCATCTATTTTTTCTTCCCTCCACAATTTCTCTCCGTTTTTTTTTTTTTCTTTTCTCCTCCGCTCCATCAGTTTGTCCCAAATGGGCAAAAATCCGAAAGCAGCACACGGACAAGAGTTCAGTCATCGTGCTCATCGTCTGCAGCTCTGCTCTGCGAGCGATTGAGCTCATCAAGTAAGAGACTCTCCACCAAAGCTCCCGCATCGCAGCCTTAATGTTGGTTTCATTAGTGTTTTTGTTTTCAAACCACAGACAGATGACGACGTTCAAAGGTGACGCCAGGGCAGTCAAGCTGTTTGCAAAACACATTAAGGTACAGACACCACTAACTGTTGTGGTGACATGAGTTCGGGTGTTGCCTTCACTGACCAAATAAAAATAATTATCGTGTCTGTGTGTATAGATAGAGGAACAGGTTACACTCCTGCAGAACAACGTCACTCACATTGGTGTAGGAACTCCAGGCAGGATCAGTGCTCTGATAGAAAAAGGTTAGAGATTAATCAATAATCTGGCAGATTATCCTCTAAATAAAGGACTGTTTCACACCGTTCAGGGTTTTTTTCTTTTTTTTTTTTCTTTTCAGATGGTTTAACATTACGCTCCTTAAAATACATAGTTCTGGACTGGAACTGGAGGGACCAGAAACTCAGGAGGATGGTGGACATTCCTGAGGTGAGATACTGCCCCCTGCTGGACAATGTGGGTCATTAAGGTTGATTTGATTTAGAAAAAACATCTGGACTGAATTTTTAGAAGAAGCCGAGGGTAAAAGTCTTATTGCTGTGAGGAAAAGTGTTTTTCTGTATCTATGTTTATTTTAGAAGTTTGTTTTCCCAACTGTGCACATGTGTATTTTGAACATGTATGTGCTATTTTATCAATGAGCAGAGAGCATCACCACTGGATCCAAATCATTGACACTGTTTGCTTTATTCCAGGGTTTCCCTACCTTTGGGCCACAGACCGGTTTAATGTCTGGCAATTTTTTTTTCACTGATCCCTCATTAAGGTGTAGCGGATAAACACCCCTAATTAAAAGGATACGAAAGTATCATTAACAATGTATGTAACAGAACTAGCAAACATAGGTTATTTCTTAATCACGTTGTCTTTTCATGAACCTCCAAGCGGCAAAGCAGTTTTAAAGGCTTCATTAAAAAGCCAATAAGGTGAGGACGTCCTCCATCAGACAGAGAACGTCTACCCTGTGATAGGAGGCACCAGTAGGCGTCCATTTGCCGTTTAATTAACTGTTGGACCTGGCCTGAATGCACGAACAATAGAGGATCTAGTCATTTTTCAAAATAAAAGACTTTTCAGCAACAAAAAATAAATAAAATAGTGTATGTTAAACATTATCTGTCTGCCCATGGACCAATATTGGTTTGCAGCCCGGTGGTTGGGGACCACTGTTTTATTCTACACACTAAATCAGTGGATGCACTGGTCAAAAAAAAGTATTGCAGTGTCAGCCGGATATTTGTTTTGAAAGAAATTGTGATGGTGAATAAGGAAGTACAGGAAAGCAAACACCTCATCATTGTGATACACAATCGCTGCACACAACAAAATTTTACTTCTGCATCGAAATCCTCAGCAAAGTGAACATTTTTTTCATTTTTTTTGTCCATCTCAGATCAAACTGGACCTGATGAAGCTGTTGGACACCGGTCTGGTGAAAGCCTGCAGTGGAGGACCAGCCAAAATTGGACTTTTTTAACTGAAGAAACAAGAAAACAACGAACATAGTGTCTCTTTTTTTTTATGGTTTTAAAAGGCCATCTCTGTCAGACCTGGGATGCAATTCGGTCCATTGTCCTGGTGCGAGGGTTTGAATAAACAAGTTCTGAAAAGAATCCAACTTCCTCCAGTTTGTTGACTCTAACTCGAGGAAGTCCCTCCCACTGACACTGTCACATCACTAAGCCATAATAATGTAGCTTTAATAACACAGTGGGGGCCCAGCTGTCTACGATAAAATGTATAACACCAGTTCTACTACAGACCTAAAGGAATAATAAATCTCCATGTTGTCTTGTGGGATGCAGGAAGTGAAGAATAAAACGTTGCCTCTCTAAATAAGAGCTGTTGCTTAATGATTGTGGTTAATAAGTAACAGGCCACAGTAATCTCCCCCTCTCCACCCCGCAAGACATGCTGGGAAAATCTCCTGTCAGGCTGAGTTGTGTGTGTTTTTGTGTGTGCGTGTGTGTGTGTGTACTCAGAGGCTGCATTCACAGAAATATTAGAACAAACCAAACCAAAACAGGAAGAGGAGACGCTGCTAACATCTGGCTGTGAAGTAAGTTCCTGAGTTGGTTTGTTGTCATGCTCAAACCCAAGACCAAACCTGGGCCTCTGGCTCGGAGGCCCGACAACTCGGCCTTCAAACAGCAGCGGCTGCCGGCCTGGTCGCCCATGCTGACCCCCAGCACCGTGCTGCCCTTCTTCTACATCATGGCTCTGATCTGTTTGCTGCTGGGACTGTGGCTGCTGCTGACGGTGCAGAGCACACAGGAAATGAAGGTGAGTGTGGAAAGAGCAGCTTTGAAGTCGTCGTTCTTCGAGGCTGTAGAGAAGGGTAGAAGAGAAGGCCTGTTCAAATGTTCATTCTGCACAATAAAAACAGGGAGCGTCACTGAGGAGTTAGCTTCTTTAGCAGGTGCGTTCAAAGTACGGCTCGTGGACCTTTTACTGCTTCCTTCTTTAGGTCCATATATACAGTATGTGCACATATACTGTATGTATGTGTATATACAATATGTATTTATATATCTATATACTGCATATATTTTGCTCTATGCTTTATAGTTATATATGTACTTATAGGCTTGTGGACCTTTTATTGTGCCACATTCTTTAGGGCCACATATACAGTATGTATTTTTTTATATGTATATACTGAATATATTTTGCTCTCAATGCTTTATAGTTATATATGCAGTTATAGGCTCGTGGACCTTTTACTGTGCCCTTCTTTAGGTCCATATATACAGTATGTGTACATATACGGTGTGTATGTATGTGTATATTCAGTCAGTATTTTATATGTATATGTATATACTGCATACATTTTGCTCTCTATGCTTTATAGTTGTATATGTATTTATAGGCTTGTGGATCTTTTACTGTGCCCTTCTTTAGGTCCATATATACAGTATGTATGTTTATATGTATATGCATATACTGTATATATTTTGCTCTCTATGCTTTATAGTTATATATGTAGTTATAGGCTGGTGGACCTTTTACTGCGCCCTTCTTTAGGTCCATATATACAGTATGTGTACATATACTGTGTGTATGTATGTGTATATACAGTATGTATTTATATATGTATATACTGTTATAGTTAGTTATACAGTATATGTGTTCATATGTGTTTTTATATGTGTATACATTAAGATATATTTACTTATATTTTTCAATAATTGTATCGTATTGTTGCAAAAATATTTTCCTAATCATATAAATTGTTTAATTACTATACATTAAGTACATTATCAAAGCCATTGCCTTGATTTTTAAAGAGGTTAACTTCATAGTTATAGCTATAAATACATTAGTACTTGTAGTACTAATTAGACTTTATTTTGGTGTTTTTTTTTCAACATTAGTTGTCTATTTTTGGTTTTCGGTTTCAGCCCCAAGTTTCTTTTTGTTTAGTAACAAGTATTTGTTACTAAACTACAGCAGTTTCTGTGCATTTTGACCAATTTCTACCTGTTTAACATTTTTCTTTATTTCTTTCATTTTGTTTATTGTACAGCTTCACAATCTGTGTCCTAACCTTAATGGTATCAATGGTTTATTTGTAAAAAAAAAAAAAAAAATTGGCTCAAGTCAATAACAA